>CABEEJ010002150.1:0-10578 GCA_901482245.1 Timema douglasi
TGAAAACACTAAGTTTTAAAATTAATATATTGAGAATTAATTAAATCTAGTATGACATCTGGCCGCATGGCGTGCTAGTCTTGGTAAAATAAATAAATATTTAAGAATAAATTAAAACTTAATAAAAATATAAACCGACAGAATTAAAATTCTTACAGTATCTTGTTATCCATCTATTTAAAACGCCCCCTTTTTTTAAATAGTGAAACGTGAACAAACTTAACAAATAGCGCCCCACAACGATTCAACGTGTACTGTTTTTTTTCGTTGATATAACAACCCAGTTCAGGAACTACCGAAAATCTACAGAGACGTCCGACATCCACGATATTCGGGAGCAAGTGGCTACGCTACGCCAGCCTGTTCCGTGCCTCACCGCAAATGTGCGGGTGTATGCGCCTGTGCGGTGCGGAGTGGTGCGGACCGGCGAAGTGTAGCCACTTGCATTTAAAAGGATGGATAGCATTAATCCGGATTTGTTAAGTGCATTGCGAAACATTGCTGATCGGCCTAGTGTAGCCGTAGCTTAAGACGTGACTAAATGTTGTGGACAACTGTGTAAAAAAGAAAAATATTAAAAGTTTTAAGAATAAATATGTATGTCTCCGTGGATGGAAGGTGTTGGAGCAAAGGGAGTATTTAAATATAGGGAAATATGGAGCAAGTTAATGATATGGATTAAGTATGGAGTTATTGATTTTTGATATGTAGTGACTGTTTCAATTGCCACCCCGTAAGGAAATGTCATGATTAATAATTATGTATGTATGTATCCTACAACAAAATGTTTACAGTATCTATCTTCAAAATACACTTTGATGGTGCAAAGTACCGCTCTAATGGTTAACACTCCCACCACATAAACAATAAGGTAATCTTTTTAAATTATTATCAGCGCATGCGCTGAAATCGAATGTGATGTTTATATATTATATTTTTTAATACAGTCTAATATCATTAATATCGATTTAGTGTGTATTATCTTTGTTTGGCCGTCAAAATGCTTCGTATTTCCTTGTTGTGTGGTTTTCTTCAAGGAAACATGAAATAATGAGGTCTCGTTTTCTTCCGCCATAACTGGCAACATTTTTTGAACATTCAAAAAGAACTGATAGAGCTGTGTTCAAACAGGTAAAAGGAAATAAACTCTAGAATTAGTGTTAGGTTATATGTTACTTGGTCTAGGAATATAATGTATTAACTTGATATTTGTTACTATTGTTAGCCTACCACCAAGTTACTAATATTCTATGTATAATTTTTCCTAACTAAGCAACATACTTTCTGAGAAATTGATAAAGTTTTGAAAAATTGCATGTAAAAGTTATTTTCGAGACTGTTGAAGGAGTGGATTATTATTTTAGGGGGAAAAAATCTATAGCTCACCTTATAATGAACATAAGCTGTCACTGTCAAATTTTTACCACATTTCAATCAGTGTAGATTTAAGGAAAAAAGATATTGTATAAGCCTTGCTTGCCTCTGAGAGAAACTAAAATTAAATTAGCTAGTTTTATTTTTTAACAAATCTTTTGAGTATAAAACCATTGCTTTATTAACAGAGCATTATGGCTTGAGGGAAAGGAGTTACCAGGGCTATTAAAAAAAACCTCAAAGTATTACTTTATGGTGTTATTAATTAGTAGGTGTGTGCGAAGCTTTGATTCGGCTTCAAAACTTTGAAACAAATGTCAGTTTCGACTTCTCTTCGAAAATAATTCTGGCTTTGAAGTTTCATCAATAAAATATTGACAACTAAAATGATACTCGATTTATGGTCAATTATTGCCATTTATATATAATATAAAACAATTTAAAATATCCTGAGTAATTGAATTCTAAGTTGTAATATAACTTGACTTATTTGATTAAAATAAAATATTAGTGACAATAAGTACAAAAAAAACTTTTCTAAGTAATTTCAATACAAGCAGCTTGGTAAATAACAATATGATATATTTTTCTAGTGTAAAAAACTAACAAAAGAATATTCAAACTTCGATTAGGCTTCAAGAATATTTCATATATTTGATTCGAGTTCGCTTCAAATTGAAAAAGTGGACTTCCGCACACCCTTATTAAGTTGGTTCATAAAACGAAAAAAATTACCATTAAATATTTTGATTGGATAGTTAAATAATTAATTCATTTTGAAGACTGTTAGAATGTCTCAATCAGATTTACGACCTTTTAGTTACTAAGTTACTTCTTGTTACAATCTAAAAATCTAAAACCTAAAATCTAAAACTTTGCATGTAAATAACTAGTCTCTAAATGTATTAATACATCCACATTTTTATTTTTATTGAATTTTAATAAACTTCAAAGGTTGGGATAAGTTTGATTGATTTTTTAATGTTATATTATTAACACTTTGACTTTGTTAGGATAAAAAGCAAGATGTTCAAGGTGGTGTTGCTGTAAACTTTTGCATCTCGCAATACTCTGTGAAATAGGTGAGTCGAGCTAATATTTTTAAAATCATGAATTATATATTTATGGCTGAAGATTTGTACTAACAGGGTCTATTAATAATAAAAATATACTGGTACATTGTTTTAAAAGAAAATGTAAACATTCTTAACCCTTAATCATAAATAAAGCTATATGCTGATTTGTTCATTTATATATTTGTAAGCTATTTTATAGCATATAAAATAAAGCTGTTACATATATACATGTTTGGATACACACTCACAGACAGACATTTCAAATTCTAGTTTGTGCATAAAACTTTTTTTGATCTTGTTGCTTTGATAGGAAAATCATGCATTAGGATTGATTTGAAATGTTATAAATTACAAATTATGTCTCTAAATAGCGTTGTTTTGAAAAATGTATGTTAAGTGTGCCTGGTAAAAAGTAGCTGGTGGGGCATTCCATATCAAATCAACCAATCTAGAGGCACTTTTCAACCTTACATTTTTTTTAAATTCGGCATACTGAAAGAAACACCTAAGATATGTGACTATTGAAAATTTCAGGTCAGTATCTTTTTTATTTGCGAAGTTATAGGGATGCAAAATTTGCGATTTCAACCAATTTTGTCACCATCTTGTTAACTTTAACATTGAATATTTCAATAACCTGGGCACCTATAGAAGTGGTTCGAGTGTTTTTGGAAAGGTCTTGAATAGCTCTTTCATATGAAAATTTAATTGGCTGTATTAAAAAAAAGGATATACCAAATCGTCATAATCCTTATTTTTGTGGCCATTTTCCCAAAGTTTTTTAATGTATACTAATGCTTAATAACTATGAAACATTTGAAGATGGGATGCAAATGGTTTCAGGAATTATGTTGGATTCAGTAAAAAAAGGGTTCCACTTATTTTTCCACTGTGATACATGATTCTCAATGCCACGTCAAAAGTTTCTCCCCAGGGCCATGTCAGATTTCTCCCTCCTTTGCCTAACTCACGTCATACCTCATACGTTCCCAAGGCCACGCTATACACATCATAGGCTTCAAATCCCTTAAATGTTATCCAGGCTTCAAACCCCTTAAAGGTTCTCCAGGCTTCAAACCCCTTAGACATTCTCCAGGCTTCAAACCCCTTTGACATTCTCCAGGCTTCAAACCCCTTAAATGTTCTTCAGGCTTCAAAACCCTTAAATGTTCTCCAGGCTGCAAACCCCTTAAATGTTCTCCAGGCTACAAACCCCTTAAATGTTCTCCAGGCTACAAACCCCTTAAATGTTCTTCAGGCTTCAAACCCCTTAAATGTTATCCAGGCTTCAAATACCTTGAAGATTCTCAAGACTTTAAACCCCTAACATTTTCTCCAGGTTTGAAACCCCTAGAATGTTATTTTCACACAAGGTGTGACATCCCTTTAATATCTTCTTTTTCGCTGACTAACCAACAACCTACTGAAGTGTTGACAAGCTACTCACTCTCCTCAACCCTCATTCCATGCAGCATAAAGGATGGTATTGTATTTAGAATCTATATCCCTAATCAGCTGAACATAACAAATAACTGTTGATAACACAAAGACAATGAGTCACTGGTTCCCAATGTTAAGCTTAAACTCCCCCTCCACTTTTCCACTTAGGTGAGTAGCAAATGTGTGTGATTGCTTGGCATTGGAATTCCACCCCTTCCCTCTAATATAATGGAAAGGACAAGGCTATTTTTAATTCATCACACAGATAATCCCCGCCTACCCACTTGGCTAACAGATCTACAGCCACCAGTTCTTAAAATAGATTTAAAACTTTAATTATTATTCAATTTTATTAGAACTTGCTATTTGAAGTTTTAAATAGAATATTCATACATCCCTAGGGTTTATAGATGTTTAATTTCTTATAAAGTAGTTTTTGTCAGTCTTAAGTACAAAACATTTTTTGTGTGTGTTATTTGTGATAAGTAAGATACTTGGTGAGATGCGTAATATGCTACAGTCTGAAGCTGAATACATCCAGTCTGAAGAAAACATAGATTTTTCAGAAGACAGTTGTGGTGTTCCGGTTCTATCATTTACTAAACATACAGCAACTAAATCATTAAATGATAGTTTAGTTACATTGGGTGGTACGCCAATCAAGAAGAAACGTCTTTCGGAAACTAATTACTGTACAAGGAAACTGCAGAAAGTGAATGAAACTATTAGGAATACAATTTTTACTCAAGGGAAGAATCTTCAATATCAGTCACTGTCAGTGCAGAGAGTGAGATGATAAGCCAGCTGAAGGAAAAGTTTACATCAACATCAGATATAAATATTAAGGTCCATATGCTAACATTGTTACCTAAAAGTTTGAGTTTGGGTAAAATTCAGCAGGAGTTTGGAGTAACAAATTACATGGCAAGAAAACTTGTGAAAGAAAAAGTTGTTAGTTCATCACCTAATCAAAAACCAGAAAAAAACTTAACTAGAGAAAATGTGAACATCATTAAACAATTTTATTGTGATGATGCTGTTAGCATAATTATGCCTGGGAGAAAAGACTTCGTTTCAATGAAATTAGATGGGAACAGGTGTCATGTTCAAAAAAGACTCCTACTATGTACTCTTAAAGAGGCTTACATGCTGTTCAAAAATAATCATCCAGAAATTACCATGGAATTCTCCAAATTTGCTGATCTTCGACCTAAGAACTGTTTATTTTCAGGATCAAGTGGTACGCCTACACACAATGTGTGTGTGTGTGTGTGTGTGTGCGTGTGTGTGTGTGCGCACATCACCAGAATGTGAAGCTTGTGAGCAGTGGTTGCAGGATCAAGTAAATGACTGCAGAGGAACATATGCCAATTTCTGATTACAAAGATTGTTTATCCAGAGTAATTTGTAATTCGCCTTTACCAAAGTGCTACTTCGGAAACTGTGAATATTGTCCAGGGTATAGTGAATTATGAAAAAAGTTTGAAAATATCTATGACAGTAACTTAGTTGACATGAAAACATACAAGCAGTGGGTCATCGTGGACCATTCAAACTTGGAAACCGTTTCAAAACCGGTGGATGAATTCTTGGATTCCGTATTTGAAAAACTTAAAAGTCTTTTTAGTCATTCTTTGATTGCTAAAGAGCAAGCTAATTTCTTTTCTGAGAAGAAACAATCTCTGCAAGAGGCTGAATATTTAGTGGTATGTGACTTTTCAGAAAATTACTCATTTGTTCTTCAGGACTCAGTACAAGGGTTCCATTAGAACAATGCACAATCCACAATTCATCCATTTGTTATTTTATTTAAACTTGTCAGAATAACCACACACTGTTAAACATGTTAGTTTTGTGATAATCTCAGAGTGCCTTCAGCATGATACAACAGCAGTTTATACATTTCAGAGAAAGCTAATAAATTCCTTAACACTACTTTTTCACCACCGAAAAAAAATCACATATCTTTCAGATGTTGCAGCATCAGAGTATACAAATCACAAGAACTTTACAAATTTGAGTTTACATCACCAAAACTTTGGATGCAAAGCAGAATGGCACTTCTTTGCCACATCACAATATGGTCAAAATGCTTGTGATAATATAGGGGGAACTTTAAAGTATCTTGTTGTTAGAGCCAGTTTACAAACGCCCTATGCAGAGCAAATAATGACACCAAGACAGTTATATGAATGGGCAAGTACAATATAAAAGGAATGTCATTCATGTTTGTGACAATAGGAGAATATGAAAATGTACTGATATTTTTGCAGGAGAGATTTGCAAACTTTAGATACATTCCTGGAACAAAGAAGCTTCACTGTGTCATTCCATTGCGATCAGGGAAACTGATAACAAAGGTTTATTCTTCAGCAAAGGAGTCCAAACTTGAAAGTATCACGCAAGTCAAAGAACAGCTAGAAATGGATGAAATACATGGATTTATTTTACTTGCGCATATAATGGACACTCGTGGTTGGGATGTGTTATCTCTGTAAATGAAAACACCGATGAACTCAAAATCAGTTTTCTACATCCACATGGACCAGCTTCATCATTTATTTACCCACAAGTTCCTGACATTTTAATAGCGCATGTGTCATCAGTTCTTACAATAGTTGACCCCCCTGACCGCAACTGGTAGAACATATGTTTTGATGAAACAAGAAGTTTCAGCTGTTCACAGTCAACTGGATACATATAAAAGGATTAACTAATATGCCCATGTGTTTAAAAGTGTAAAAATGTCAGGTATGTTTATAATTCTTAGTACTGGTAATATATTTGTAGATTAAATTACTCTTACATTTAAATAACATTTAATTAACATTTTAGCTTTCTAGTCAATTAACTTCAAGGAACAATGGAGCAAATTTGTGTGATGTAAGAGCTATTCAAGACCTTTCCAAAAACACTTGAATCACTTCTATAGGTGCCCAGGTTACTGAAATATTCAATGTTAAATTTAACAAGATGGTGATAAAATTGGTCGAAATCACAAATTTCGCACCTCTATAACTTCATAAATAAAAAAGATATGGACATGAAATTTTACATAGGGTTAATAAGGTACCTGTGTTTGCTTTAAGATGTTGCTCGCTAGTCTGGTTCTAGTCTTGCTTCCTTTGAGCTTGAATGGCATTGATAGACAGTGTGTCAACTTCCCTGAAGAGGAATGTCCACCACAAGATGGTTGTATTATACTGAGTTATATAAAACACAATGACTCCTTGCTATGCTGCCATTTCGAAACACCCTTTCTTCTTCAGGAGGCATTGGGTGAGAAGATTAAAGGTAAGATTTCAGATCTGGGCCAAATTTTACTTATGACCTAACTTTTGAAAGACTTTTAGTTATTTTTTTAAGCACTGCGTCTTACTACTCATTCGAGTTATACACCTATGTACTAATTACACTAATGGTTTAGGCACTCAAAGCTTAATTTAGTGGAAATGCACCCACATTTGCATTGAGGGAAAGTGTAAAACCATTTAGGAAAAACCACCCCAGTGCACCCGACCTGGATAGAACCCTGATCTCCCCGGCTTTGGCAGTCTAGTCCAACATGAAAGCAGCATGTTAGACTATGCAGCCACTGAAGAGGGTAATTTTAGTTATTGAATTTGACTATTTGTTTCACCACTTGGCACCTTTTCTGCTCGTGAGTGCAAGAGACTATCATGGTTATTGTAGTCACTACCAATATTACTCTTCCCTTAGTATACCAAGTTTGGATTTGAAACTTGATCTCTATGTCACTTGTAACCCAGTCTCTTGTGAGAGTGACACCTTAGACCAGGCATGTTAAACCCATGGGCTGATTGCGGCCCCCGGGCTTGTTCTGTGCGGCCCACCAGATCAAATGGAAATACCTTCTTCAAATTATATAAATAAACAAATTAGGCTCTTGGAGTTGAATTAAATGCTCACCAATTTCCATGAAGTTTCCAGAATCACAAGTATAATATTACTTGTATTATGCATCTTCTGGGGGACAAAACCTTATAACCGTACGTTTAAATCAATTTATTTTCTCTAAAATGCTCAAAAATCTGAAAATTTATATTAGTATTACACTCACAAAAATATGAGAAATCCAATGATACTAAATTCAAGATTATTAAAAAACTTTGTTGTAGTTAACAATTTTAAACAAAACTCGCCTAAGTGACGCAAAAACAAATATCGATGAAAAATCTGTAAAATTGCATGATTGAAGCTTAACATATTTATAGAGCCAATTAATTAATCCGCATTAATCTTTTGTTGTGACCACACTTTTTTCTTTTTCGCAACAAACACATTTCTTTAAAATGGTTTACAAATCTTTTCTGATCCAAATGAAAACTCTCTTTGCACAACAAGGCTAAATTATAACTTAACTGAAAAAGTAATATCTCTAGTGGAAACACCCACTGGTATGCATTCACTGAAAGTCAAAATCAAATATTAAAATAAACCACTAATATATATTTTAAGGCTAATCAATGTATTAGGTTTCCTTTCCAACAAAGCTTAACCTAACCTGCTAACTTTACTACTCTGTTTGCTAGTAATTAATACTCACAAAATAAATTATTTGACTTTCGTATTATAAGAGGACATCATGCCATTAGGGATCATACGAGTTTATCTAGTATATTTACATTTGGTCTTCTGGTTTTAGGTGTTATTGAGCTGTTTAAATATTGTAAAAAATAAAAGAATTTAAAATAAATTTAATTATACGGTTGTTGGATTCATCATTTTCTTGGGAGTATAATGAAAGTGTTGGATATTAAATTATTTAGTATCTTATGCATCATTCCCTATGTTTGTATTGTTTTAAATAAAAACATATTTGTTCATGTTTTTATCAAATTTGGGCAGTAGGTCCTATAAATTTCCTATATGAACTCCGGACAATTTCCCAAGAATTAATGTGGCCCACAGCTGGTGAGCAGTTGGACATGCTTGCATTAAACCATTCTACCACTAAGTATGTAGTGGTATAAAAATACTGGTCTTCATTAAGCATTTGAAAGCGCTCACTTTTTCTTTCCAAACTAACCACATTTGTGCTTGTTTATATAACTGTTATCTTCCTGCCTAAGAAAAATAAGCCCTAAATTTACCAACCTGCGATTATTTGGGTGTGAATGTTACAGAGATCAACGAAATCAAACCGGGTGTGAACATAACAGCGCTACACATTCGCAATGTGAGTTTCTACTCATTGGATGTAAGCGCCTTGAATAACTTCCCTTTGCAGTTTGTGTCGATTACCGACAATAGTGTTCTAAGGAACCTCTCAGGCCAATTCAACCAGTTCCAGTCAGGGCCGGGCTGTCTCAACTTCTCAACCAACAACTTGGACATTCTTGATGTCAACATATTGAAAAATATTGATAAGTTGCAGTTCTTGGATCTCTCTCAAAATAATCTCACAAGGTTAGTATATCACTATCATCAGAAGGCTCGCACTGCTAAATGTTCCAGACTCTCCTAACGACTTAAATTAGCCCTAAAAAAGAATCACAATAGTGTTTCAACATGGTGGCTTTTTACACTCCTCAAGGCACAATTTCTGCATTCATAAAGTACTCCTTGAGGTGGAGATATTAGTCAGGCGAGAAACATTCAGTGTTTTCGCAGTTTTTAAATAAAAACTTTTTTTGCTCAAAATAAATCAAATATTGCTTCACTACAAACATAGTCAACATTTCTTGAATATCTGTCAATGATGTTCTGGAATCTAATGAAAAACTTTTTCTCTTGCTGTTTCATCTAATGCCGCTATGCTCATGACAGATAGTCAAGAAATGTTGATATCACCATCTGAAAAAACTAAACTCTATGTTTGTAATGAAGCAATTTTATTTTGGCTAAAAAAAGTGTTGTTATAAATAGGCCCCTACTGCAAAAGCACTGGCCTTTTCTAAAGACCCTTACATCCCTACCTTCAACTCAATTACTAATGATTTTGATGATTAAATGTATCAATAGTTACGAGTCTTGAGCACTAAGATTAGGGGCTGAATACTCTTGTCGAGAGCACTAAGCTTTGGGGGCTGAATACTCGCTTATCTAGGCCTACTAATTACACTAATGGTTTTAAGAATCAGTAAGGTTATATTTATAGGAAGTAGACCCACATTTGAATAGAGGGAGGGTGGAAAACCATGTTGGAGAAAACCACCCTCATTATACTTGAATGAGATTCAAACTTCAATCTCCTCATCATCAGCAGTCAAGCTTACTGACTGCAAGAGTAGTGTGTTAGATCACACTGTCACTGAAGCAGGTAGGCCATCTGTTGAACTGTGAATTATAAAGAAGGAAGCAAAGTATTCAAAGTATAATAGTAGTCTTCATTTTCTAAGCTATGTTTGCAAGAATTTTATAAAGGCTATATTCTCTCTCATTTTTAATTGTCATTTCACACTGCTGGGCACCTGGGAAAAGGCATGAATTTTATCCGGTTGGTTTAGCCAGTGACAGGAAGGTCAGGGTTTGTATCCAAGCCAGATGTACTAAGGTTTTTTTCAAAAGGGTTTCTTTCTTTCCTCCTATGCAAATGTGGGTACACTTAATATGAACTCTACATTCATCATCCCAGCTCCACTAGTGTCACTATCTGTGAAAAGCCCAGACGGCCAGTAAAACATGTAGGGTTAGTTCCTGACTTTTTTTTTTTTTTTTTTTTTTA
>CABEEJ010002150.1:10608-30269 GCA_901482245.1 Timema douglasi
TTTTTTTTTTTTTTTTTTTTTAATCTTGGCATGTTTATTGATCCTGATGACTTATGAATGAACATTCGACGCTCTGAAGTTATAAAGATTTAAAATTCAAGAAAAATGTTAAATTCTCAATCTATCACTAGTATTGCAATATTAATATTTGAAGTCCTAATTAAGATACAAAAATAACATTTTCACAATTTTTAAGCTCTGAATTTATGCTCTAGATTCAGTGAATTTCAAGGTCACTAAAATAGTAAAATTTGTATATATTCAAAAACTTTAAATTTACAAATTTGAAAAAATTCACATTCCATTCTTATGTACTAGCATGTGCATGCCAAGTTTTAATGTGTAACAGTTATGATATCTCAAATGATTGGTCATTAACCCAATAAATGCAGACAGGGACAGTTCTCCACATATACCTGTATACTGGTAATAATAATAATAATAATAATAATAATAATATTTAGCACTGCGTCTTACTACCCGTTCGGGTTATACGCTTATACTGGTAATAATTGTGGCTTGACGACGTAAGGTGAAACTGTGTGCATGATCTCCCACTCTTTCCTTCTTGCCGTGATATCATTTTTGGGGCAATTTAGTAGTTGGAGAAGGGAAAATTTGAGGGAAATTAAACAAATATACTTACTCTTTAGTGTATTAATATTTTAGTTTTTTTATAAGGATTAATTTAATAAGAGAAAGTGGATAGTGTTGTAAGTTATTTTCACTTACTTTACCAACAAATATAATATGACAACGTTTGATACCCTATAAATAAATTGTACAAACATTCATTAAAATATTATTATATGTAAAATGATAGTAATAATAAGTTAAACTATAATTTTTTATTATTAAAATGTAGAAGCTATTTTTTTATAAATGTGTTTTTGTCACTGTCTTTCTACCCGTTTGGGGCATATGTAACTACACAAATGTGCTAAGGGTGAGGATGGCTGACTTTAGAAGAAGTGTACATGTAATTGATTGGAGGGAGCATGGAAAAACATTTAAGAAAGGCCTCCTCACTCGACAGGGATTCAATAACTGAAGCGTGTCTATATATTTATTAAAGCTCCATGGCATTAGTCCACAGTTGAGCTCTATCAACCAAATGGCCGCTGCATGTTAGTATGAATAGTGCCAACATTTGCAGATAGCAGGTGTCACATGGTCAGCACAATGAGCCATCTGGCCGTTAGTTCAGTTTTATAGACCAAAGCCACTTACAAATAGCTTCACAATCATTATCCTCAATAGGCTGAGTTGACTTCGTTCCAGACCCACTGCTACACAGAAAAATCTGGAAGTGTTCGGGGATTGAACCTGGGACTTCTGAATCTAAAGCCAGGAACTCTGACCACTAAAATACAAGAAGCTATATATTAATTAAGATAATATTTTCATGTAAGGTCTCATTATTTTCTGACTATTAGTATATTATATTTATACAAAAAAATGTGCCTCATCGTATTACCTTTTCAGAATGTGCATATATTATACTAATAAGGTAGGAACTTGCATGGAGAGAGAGTGGAAAACTATTTAGGAATATCACCCTAAGTAAACCCAGTTGGTATTTTAACCCCACTTTCTCTGTCACCAACAAACCACACTAGATAAAACTGTACATGTTCTCGCCAATGCGAGTAGATAAATAATTTTTTAAATACCTTTATTCAAAATAGGTGGACAAAAAGATCGGATTAAACTACAAATTTATTATTAAAGTTTGGCATTACTGTAGATTATATTTTATTAATCAGCATTTTCTCTACTTTGTTATTTTAATTTGATTATATTTTCTTTGTTTTTCTGCCATTGTTACAGTTTGTCATTAGCTAGTCAATATTTTAAAATCTCATATACAATTTAATGATTCTTATTTTCAACAATATACTATGTATAGTAATTTTCTTACAAACATGCTTAAAATGAGCAAGTCTTACATAGGTTCCATTCAAGCAATATTTTAACATTTTTAAGTATAGATGAAGCAAATGATTTGATTATTTAGTTTGATACATTTAGGTGAATTTGCGGACCTAATATCAAGCCTATCTAATCTTATTTGCTTGTGATGGGGAGGCCGAGATTTAATTCTATGCAAAGTGTGATGAGGGTCGGTTTTCCTAAATGGTTTCCTCACTATCTTTATGTAAATCTGGGTACATTTTCTCTTAATTATATTTCTCAAATCCATATTTGTGTAAATAAGGGTACACAGATGGGTAGATAGATGTGAAGCAAATATAAGATCGCAGAATTCCTAATTTAATTTTCCATATTATTAATTATAAGATCATTGTTAAAATATTTAAATTAATCTAATATTTTTTTATTTCTATAGCTACAAAATTATTTCTTCATTAAGCTATACTCTTTCTTCTAAGTTAGTTATAACATTGGTCATTTGTTAGTTATAACAGGTGTCATTTAAATAAACTGCGTGTGGATAAACAGCCATCAACAGTTCTCTTTCTTACATTTATTAATTATACCATTCTAATTAGTGCTCGAACACGGAACTATAGCCAGCTGGTTAAACGGTATCTTTTCCGTACAGTGATGATAGGCGCTCAATCACGGAGCTATAGACAACCTAAACATCATCACAGCATTATTATATCAGGTAATTAATCCATAGTGTTTCAATCGACGCCCAAAGCCCATAGTGTTACAATATATAATATTTTGATTTTAAAGTGTGAATCAAAAGCTTCCAAAATTGTGAACATTTAATTTTTTTATCTTAATTATTCAAATATTAATGTCAATACTTTATTGATTGAAAATTTAACGTTTTTCTTAAATTTCAAAGTTCTATAACTTCATGATGCTTCACCCTATAAAACTGCAATTTTTCAGATGTTCATATGTAATTATAATCAAAATCAATAATCATGGCAAGTTTCAACAAAATAAAAAAATGTAAAGTTGTAATGGTGGTTGATTTAACATGATATGTAGCACATAAAAGAATATTAATTAAAACATCATATGGAGCATATTTACCTTTTGAAGAATATTGTATTTTAAAATTTCTAGCATATTATTACTAAAGTTTGTTCTTACACATATTTTAATTTTTCTAAGATAAAATTTTGAATCAAGATATTTTAACAAAATACATTGAAACCTTGTGCTACGAGTAATATGATAATGTTAAATCCTTTTATTTTCTACTGCTATAATATAACTGTTTTCTATCATTTTAACAAGACTATATAAATTGCCTACATTTTATAATTCAAAGAGAAAATATCATGAGTAAATAACAAATTTGTCTTTTAGTAGATCATACTCATGTTTGGTATTAACAGTTAATAGTTTAAGTAGGCAAATTATCATATTTGCTTCTGTACAAAATGTGTTTGTTCCATCTATGGCCAGTTTAAATTATAATTATATATGAATTAATCATTAATCTTATTATTTCTTCTCCCTGAAAGTCTCCCTCATCTGCCCGACACTAATGACACCCTTCACTTGGACATCTCAGGCAACAAAAATGTTTTATGTAACGAAGTGAAAGCCATAATGATGGCTGAAAACAAGCCACATTTCGAAAGACAGGACAACACATACTGTTCTTCGTCCCAGACGTTTCATTGGTTCAACTCCACAGAGAGGATACCATTGGTACAAGTGGAGATTTTAAATGGGGTATTTATCACATTTATAAGCTTTATGGTTTTTTTGTTTTTGTATCAAAATTTCAATTTATTATCAACATATTGAAACTCTTTGTCTACCAAAACATTAAACTAATGGATTTATTAAGCAATATTCTTATTTAATACTGTTTTAACTTGATTGCTTTATTGTTTAAAATATACATGATGTCCCACTTGATACCAAACTGTGCATTTATTTAATAATTATGCCATTAATGAAGATGAAATTCAAAGCAGATTTACCTAATTTTGTAAGAACTGTAATTACATCATAACATATGTTGGAAGTGGCCACTATTTGCGTCCAGACAGGCTTGAACCCGGCACACCATATTTTGGAAAGTCCTTGCCAGTATGCCCGTTGTTACTGCCTGAATTTCTTTGGTGATGTTTGCTTAGTAAACTCTCCCTTTCAAATACCCCCATAAAAATAATCAAGCGGCATCATATTGGGCAAGTGCAGTGGTCAAAGTCCCTTTGAAATGACACAGTCACCAAAAAAGGACTTAATTTTGGCCATGCTGGCGTGTGACGTGTGGGATGTCACTCCGTCCTGCTGGAAATATCTAGTGAATAGTTCCTCGCCGTGTAATTGATTTAGAAAGGTATTGAAGATTTCCATGCATGCAGCTGTTTTGATGCTTGTATTGAAGAAGATGGGACCAATTATGCGCTGCTAGGACATCCCACACCAAACACCAATCTTCTATGAATGTAGGGTTTCTTCATGTATCGTGTTGGAATTTTCACTTGTCCAAATATGAGAATTTAGAGAATTAACATATCCCAACAGAGGAAACCACACCTCGTCCAAGAACCAAGTCTAGTCCAGAATGCCCGGATTTTCCTGAAGAAATGTCTTAAACCATCAACACTATGCCACTCTTTTCCCTTGGTAAGGCTCTTTTAATTAATGGACCACGGAGATATGCATGAAGCTTCGCTTTTTTCTCAGCAGTTTGACAATTGCTTCTGGACAACCCTGATTCCTATGAAAGTTGGCGCAGTGACTTCTTGGAAGATGCCAGTAATTGGTCCTTCACATTCTGGATTGTTTCCTCTAACATTGTGGACAACCTCCTGCATGATCGTCCAATAAAGTCCTCGAGGTTTCCAGTTTCATAACAAAGTCAAAATGCTGGATTGGCTAGGTGGTTGTCAGCCTCCAAATTTCTCCAGGAATTGCTGTTGACATGACTTTATTGATTTTATTTTCCAATAAATACGAACAATAAAGTCTCACTCCTCCTGAGTATACATTTTCCAACTATCCTACATGAGATCAAACGTACATTAAAACTCACGAACAACAACCATATTGTGTAGACACCCTCAGACAAATAACAGATCAGTAGAGAGGTGTGTCCGGCAGGAGACATGCTGGCTGGATGGCGGACCGCTACTCCATGTCGCAACAACTAGGTGCCACACAACAGACACATTCCTCTAATTTCTCATAAAACAAACATATTCCTGTTCAAATTTTGTTGCAATATCTTCATTAGTGTTAAAATTATTAAAGAAATGCTGGGTTTGGTAGCAAGTGGGACACACTGTATAGCGATTTGATATGCAATATTCTTAATTAATATTGCTTTAACTTGATTGATTTATTGTTTAAAATATATAATGATTCAAAGGGTCCTTGTATTCTTATTTTATCTCAGGCTTGACCAAACACAAACTGCATGCAGCCTATTACATTTCATTGTTTTAAATTTTTATTTCCCTTTGATATGTGAAATTCCATTTTTACTGTTATTAATAAATAAATGTTTTCTTCAGGCTGGGTCTATAGTCATTGCACATAGTGCACAAGATGATGAAATATCTTATTTTCAATTATAGTGTTATATTTGTTACATAGTTAATAGTGTATAGTGCACAATTCATAAATTTGATTCAACTTTAACTTCTTATATGTAATGCATGGAGTGTAGGGTCAATAATCATTACAATTGAGACTTATCAACCAATGAGAATGCAAGGAAAGGCTTTAGGGAATTAAAGGCCAGGGTACACAGTAACGAAAATTATCTTCTGTGTTCATGTTTGGAAGGCCTTTCGATAGCCATATTTATATGTTATTAACACACTTTCTTTGTTTTAGTGTCAACAACTACAACTGTATAAATTAATAATTGAACAAAAGGGGATATAATACCTTTTTATTTTGTTACTGAAAAATAGGTCTACCTTAGTATTTATAACAATAATCAAATCAGAACCAAATAAAAATCAAATTTGATTTAATAGTACAGGCAAGACTTAAATTACATTATTTTCATCTTTCTTAAGATATGGTTTATCAATATAGTTTTTTCTAGTGAACCCTTTATTAAAGTATTTTTAGAAAATTCATCAAGAAGTTAGATCATTTTCTATTAATAAAAGACAGTCTTATTGTTATTATTATTTGAGGTATTTAAAGTACACTTTCTGAACTGATTAAATCAGCGCACGAGAATTTCTATAAGCGAGAGAGATTACTGAGAAAGGTATTTTCACATACCTTTCAGGTTTTTTTGTACATGCTACACTACCTATGGCTTTACTTCCCCTCAGAAGGAAGTTGTAATACAGATTTGTATCGCTCAAGAAAAATTCACTAACCCTCACTGGGTTTGAACCCACAAACATCAGGTCTTGAAGCAAGTACCTTACTCCAAGATCACCGAGTTCGACTAAAAGACAGTCTTGTTACATATGACTATATACACTATGTTTCATTTTAAATTGTTGTGCTTTTCTTATGAATTTTGCACTTGCCGCTATGCACTATTTACAATTTGTTAAGCGTTAGGCCTATGCTTGAATATAAAATCCAGCTTTAGCTATTGCATGAATTGACTTGATAATGAAACACTAACCGTAACATTGTCCTAAACGGGGCCACTCTTAGGGGTGTTCAAACAGTAGAAGGAGGCAAAAAGTTGGGGTGGGAAATTTTTGTTAGCGTGCTCATATAGTAGGCTCCCTCTATAGGCAATCTAGCACATATTGTCAGAATGTAAAAACATTTAAAAACATAATGTATTTTGATCTATTTAACAAGTGAATTGAGCTCTCTGTTTTAACTCCATTGATTTACATTTGTCTTTCTATGTTGGATATGTCTCACGATAACTTTTGGACGCATTAACTGATTTAATTCAAACATGGCATAGTTGTTCTTTGTACTTCTATACATATCATGTTCATTGGATAAGAGAAACGAACAAAGGGTTGGTGATAAAACAACCCTTGTATGTATAAAAACACAGCTTCTTTGATCAGTATTATTACATGTATTTACTTTTTAGGGCATAATTTACCTGATACCTTATAAGGCTGATAATTGATATATTGGATCAACTATTATAATAACATTAGACAATTTTTTTTTTTTTGGTGGAGGGGTGTAGAGGCAGATAACTGGGGGCCCCGCAAACAAAGTTTGCCCAGGGCCCCCATGTCTACTAAGGGTGGCCTTGGTCTTAAACTAGATTATTCAAAACCAAATGCTTAGATAATTTTTCATCACCTTTCTATTCAAATCCTTGCTCATTTCCTTATTCACTTATGTATTGAGTTTTGGTCTACTGGTAGCCAATCAGCACTGACATTACTGTACTAATGAAAAATAACATGGGGAAGTTACCAGTTTTGAATTATGTATCTGACCTATTCATTAATATCAACCTTTGGTCCTATTGGTCAATGGGTAGGTGGCTTTGAGTGACTGAAACAAGTTTTAACTAATATGGTGTGAACTTGTTATTAGCTGGAAAAGGTATGTCCACAAGGGCATGATTACAAGTGCAAATGTGAGACTGTCCGACTGTTCATCGTCCCTGGGAAGCCACCAGCATATTCTGTACAGGTGGACTGCTCAGGTCAACGACTCACAGCACTGCCGGAATTGCTACCCAACAATACGGTGCATCTCAACATTTCCAATAACAATGTAAGCTATAAAATAGAGATGGTACTAAACTTACCAGCCTTGGCTATAGATATGCCTAACACTTAGGCCTTTAATCCACAGAACTACTTATATAAGATTCAAAAGAGATGCGAGTAAAACCTAAATTACCAAACAGGAGCTTGAGTGTCATCGCTAATGTATTTCAATGGAGATACACTCACGAGGCTACTGTTTGCTGACTTATTTAAGACATGTCCGTGATTGGTCACTGGAAATTCAACATGCTAGTCGCTGGGCTACCACGGTTACAAATTCATTCATCATGAATGAACAATTATTGAACATTTAATGTACTATTCAATGTAGCCTTATTTTGACATTTTGTGCAATGCTATAAATTGCATCATTTTATTACAATCCCTTTGCAGTGACGAATAGTTGATAGTTATTAATATTAATTGTCTGCAGATTATATTATTTTCATTGTATGGATGAATCCAATATCTTCTTTGGTTATGTTTATTTTATATATGTATTAATAATAAAGTAACAAATCCTCCTCGGCACTTGAGTCACAAGACGTTATTAAATTATTAATAAATGTTAAATATTCTAGAAGCTCGAAGAAGGTGCGTGCAGCTAAATAGTATGAGATTGCTTGAAATTCTACCACTTTTGTATAGCATTGTGTGCGAAATATATTGTAAATAACAACCAGTTACTGACCTGTATGTGACTTTACTCACTAATCAATCCAATCACAGTTTAGTAGCTCCATGGGTGAAAGGCCATAGTTTTGGACCTCACTCTTCATGTACTAAATGATAATATTTAATCAAAAAGCTCTCCTGTGAATATAACTATATAGCCAAGTATGTGTATTAAGTAGATCTTTAATTTATTTAATGTTATTTAAAGGCTACCAGAGATCTCACAAATTAAGCGTGGCATGATTTAGTAAATATGAATTTGTGTTAAATGTTAAATTAAGACAGTAAAAGTTTTTTTAAAGACTCGTTTATAACTCAACCCCCAATGAAGTTGTATCAGAGCAACCTGTTGGTGTCCCTAAAATCGCAAGCATAAAGGTTCTATTCTTAATACTAACGGATTTATTTTTCAATAAAAGATAACTGCTGACTTTCAACTATCGTACTACTCTATCCACTTTTATTTATAAATTTGTATTTGGTGTATAATAGTAGAAAGTGTACGACTATATCCTATTTACCGGAAATGAGAATATTGGAGAATGTGACTAAGATAGAGGTATTTAAATAAAGTATGTGGTCGACAAACGATTTGGAGGTGAAGACATTGTCTATGAATACTGATAAAGTAGGATGGTTGAGATATTTTACATGCCGTGTAATATATTGTTCAAGATCGTACAGAGTTTTTAAATTTTCCATAGACAATTATATCTGAATGTTTTTTTCACTTAGGCTCAATTTCCACACGCCGAAAAGTTTTTTTTGCCACTATATTAAAGTCATCCATGTTCGACTCAAAGCTTACACACTTCTCCACGCAATCACACCAAAACGGCATTTCTTTGACGAAAAAGTTCCATTACGAGACTTGGACTATTAGATGCTTAGAATTTGACAAAAACTTCATGTGAGCGTAAAAGTTGCAGTTAGGAAAGAGGCCGACATCTACCTTTTTGTTTTTCGTTTTGGTAGAAAGTCTAGGTTGCCTACAACGACAACGACGGTTGTTAATCCTCGGCTCGATCGGACAGATGATCCTCCACCATATTACAGCTGCACGTCACCTTCTCCGTCACCGTCTGCGTCTGGACTGATGACCTGTAATCAACAATCGTCACAGTTAAAGCTGGTATCGTCGTCGTTGTCATTGCTTCGGTGATTGGACAGAATTTGTACAATTTCTCGGCGCTATAAAATCTGACGAATTGTGCCAATGCGTTTGCATTTTTTAACACGTATGGGGTGATGTCGTGACAAGGAGCGGTACAAACCCAACAATTGTAGTTAATCAAAACTACAAAGGGACATTTATAGTCCTCGCATAGAGGGATGAATGTCCGCCCTGCGAGACGGGACAAGAAATTGCCTTTTTGTTTATTATATGCGTAAGGTACGACTACTTTATCTAAATTTTGCTTTAGAATTGGACCCAATTTGGAGTAGCATAGTCTGGTGGTTTTATTGAATTGATAGCACGAGGATTGTTTATCGTCAATGAAAACTATTGCTAGCTCAGTGACCACCCACTCCTTTTTTGAGTTGACGATAAATGAAAAATCAAAGATGGCCGATAAGATGTTCATCTTTCAGATAATTGAATACAAATGATTAAATATAATTCTAGTATACTTTTTATATCTAATGCTGGAACATACTTCTGGGCACCCCTGCGAGTACACCTAGGACAGCTGCCAAAGTGATGTTTGAACAGCGTGACGGCCAGTCGGTCGATCTTGCACAAGTCGGTGGTAGAGAACAGGCCTGTGAATCTCCTCAGGCTCCAGCCGGTGGCCTTGGGAACGGCAAACAAACAGAAATGGTGGCCGCACACACAGGATGCTATGGCTCGGAGTCGTTTTCTGTTGTGCGTCCATCATCTCGAGTGTTTATTTGTGAGTCTATTCATCGCTAGGCTCGGTCGTCTGGCATATGTATCAAATTACCCCCCAAATTTGGAAAAATATAGAACCACCCACTGGGATTCGGGTTTAGTGTGAGGGTCTAAATTGACTACAAATAAGGCGGGACTAGTGAAATATTGTGCTAATTTGTCCGAAGAAAATGTCCCTTTATGGAATGAAATTCTGCCCTGAAGCAGTATGTCTATTTGATGCGAATTCATTTTGATTAGAATATATCGACACCTTCCCCTCGTACTCAGAGTAGAACAAACAGGTTATTGCGGTATCAAGGTCTCTCTTGAACTGTAACTCAAATTTCACGTTACCCTCTGTCTGAAGGCTAGTTGAAACGGATTCGTGTTCAAACTGCCCACAAACGTCTCGTTATACACCACATAGATATCATATTCATTTTTCAATTTTCAGAATATGATATCTAAGTGGTGTTATCCTCACTAAAATGCATTAACAATAGTTTCGGCTATTTGTTTCATTAATATATGCAATCCTGTACAATTTTATAAATATAATTGTCTAATGGTTGCAAAATGCCAACTACCGAGTCACAAGTGGCTGCGTTGTCTGATGGCTGTGATCTTATATAATCACATGTTTATAAGCTGACGACTTCCGCACGTCCATCTTAGACTCTGCCTATCTGCCTTAAACTATGAGTGAAGAAGGACCATGGGCACGGGACGAATCCTGGATAGCTCAGTGGTAAGAGCATTGGCGTACTAAGCTGAAGGTCCCAAGTTTGATTCCTGTGTCCAGGTGTCATTTGTCCATTTTCAGAATACAAAACATAAGTTAAATTACATTATAGATTTAGTGAGATGTCTGAGCTTTCTTTTGACTGCAAGTTTTTCGATAACACAAATCAAAGTTAAACATTTTTCTATTATTTATTTGTAAGCTTATTAAGATTGATTGGGCATAAGAAAACAGTAAGACATGCTGGAGGACTCAATTTGGACAAGGCAAAACAAATAAGAAGAAAATGAAAACAAATCATGAGTCCTGGGCTAGACCTCACTGATTAAATATGTGTTCATACCTAGGTGAGCAGCCTGACACCACTGGTAAGCAACCTAGCATACAAGGAGATTCGAGTGTTCATCGCAGATAATAACTACATCTCATCTATCTTGAACCTTGAGGGATCAGATTTCATCAAGACTTTTAACGTCCTCAGCCTCCGGAAGAATAATCTGAAAACTGTAAGCAGTATCTATTTTAGCATTTGAACAAATACTAAGGGCCAGTTTCATAGTCAAATTTAGTACACCTCAAGTGTGGCGCTACACTAAGTACATGACGACACCTACCTAAACTCGAATGGAATGGGCCAGTTTCCTATGCGAGAACGGCCCATTCCATTCGATTTTAGGTAGGTGTCGTCTTGTATTTAGTGTAGCGTCGCACTTGAGGCGTACTAAATTTGACTATGAAACTGGCCCAAAGTAAATAACAACCTTTGAAAAACTTAAGATTAAATTTTGTTTGAAGACTGGTACAAATAAATGCTTTTTTTGTTGGGGAAAGAATAGATGTTTAAAAAAAGTTATTTTATAGGCTATAATAATAATAATAATAATAATAATCATAACATCCAGATAGTTCTTACAAATTAGAACTAAAATATATGAAAAAAAAATTCTTTAAATTTTTGGAAAAAATCAGCCAACTTATAATTAAATCAAACAAATATTCATGAAATAAAGTGCCTTAAGCATGGTATCATATGTATTTAAATCCATATGATATAATTTTATAAAATAGTATATAAATAAAAGTAAAACCACTAACACACATTCACACACACACCTCAATACATATCAGTAAGTTGGCATCACTGCAACCAACATTCCGAGCAAGATGCCACACGTCATTTAAATAGAAAAGGATTTGTGAATATATTTTAATGTTTTTATTTTTATCTTTGCGTCTTTTTTACAATTCCATTAAGGA
This sequence comes from Timema douglasi, assembly GCA_901482245.1. Taxonomy (NCBI): domain Eukaryota; kingdom Metazoa; phylum Arthropoda; class Insecta; order Phasmatodea; family Timematidae; genus Timema; species Timema douglasi. The sequence continues at coordinate 22,778 of CABEEJ010002150.1, forward strand.
CTGGTCTTATGACTTCTGGATAAATATTGATCTGGTCGATAAATAGTTCTATCTGATCGATAAATTAAAAGTGTGTCTTATGAATGCCAGATAAAATGTATTTATTCATCACATTTTAATCAGGAGGTTTACGTACCTGAAAACTTTTATCTGAAAGTTAAAATGGTCGTCACCATAGTGACGTGACGCGTTGTTTTTCATGAGGTTTCGCCTATCAGAATTTATTTTTTAGGTTAAATTGTTAGTTCACTGTTTAGTAGACATAAGCACAGGCTATATAAAGTTATAACAGTTAATTCACCCTTATATAAAAACTCACAAGAGTTTTGTGGAGTTATAGTTATATAAAAATAAATTATTTTAATGTGAGTAAAATAAATTACATTTTGTAAATGTTGTACCAAACTATTGACCACATATTGGCAGACACCGAAATTAATACTTGCAAGACAACCTAGCTTCTGCGTCCAGGTGACGCCACTTGTTTCCTCGCACTCGTTTAGCCATTATTTACAAATATTGAGTGTTGTAGTCATTCGCTAGGTTGTAGTGGTAGTAGCAAGGCTTATATGCATGCGTGCACCAGTAAAAACAGTACCAACCTTGCGTTTTCTGCATAAAAATATACTTATCCTACAGATAGCAGATAAATTCAATTCATAATATGCGTAAAATATTAAAGTGTCTGATAACCTTTATCTGGTTGCTAACTCTAACCTCCTGATATTAATATCTATCCATTAGTCATAAGTCACATATTTAAAGACAGTTTAAACATACTCATGATTAAAAAAATAAACTAATATATTATTTCTTTTCAACTATATCTTATTGGAAAAGTTATTCAGCTTTAAATATTCACACAAAAGTGATTTGACATGGTTTTTAGGTTATGTCAAATAGGGCACTACAGATATACTTTCAATACCAACCTGTGTGCATTACTTACACTAACTATCTCATAGTGACAACACTGGGATCATCAACCTGCTCACCTGTGATGGATAGCATAAATTAATAATTCTAAGCAGGGTTTCTGATTTCCTTTCTTCTGTATTTTTTATGCATTATTCTTTGTAGATTAACTATTTCTATTTTGTTCTACTCAACTTCCTCTATAGGTCTATCATTTCCTGTGCATCATTATCTGCAGGTCTGTGATTGTTTTGTTTTCCTTTGAATAAACAAGGTTCCTAGGAACTGAAAATTAAGGGAAATTAAATTCCCTTTGAAACATGCTTAAATTATTAACACATAATAGTTTATTGATTTAAAAAAATAATTTAACTCTAGTTTTTATTAATGTATTTATTAACTAAATTAGCTTCTTTATACAGTTTAGAGTAGGAATTATAAATCTAAAAAGGGCATCTTTGAGCTGCTAAGGGCTAGTAGTTGATTTTTGTGATAAAAGTATACTATTCTCACCAAGAAAGTAACAGTAAAGAACTGCCTTTTTTCCCTTGCGAACTTTGTTATAATCATATGTGCTTAAAGATGGATTCTTCAAATATTTATATCCTTAAGTCCTACAATTAATTTTAGAATTTGAAAAGTTTTCCGATAGAATAATTGAATAAATATGTATCTTTTAAAAAATCCTAAATAGGGATTTATTTTTGGAGTTACAATAAATTGTTTTTTATTAGTGGCTTATTCTAACACAACTTTGGGAAAGTTGCTATATAAATGTGTAAGAAAGAGACCTGCTTTGGAGAATAAAAGTGCCCTTGAAGTGTAAAGAAGTGTTGTACAGGGTGTACTTTGTACCCTTAGTCACATATGCAGCAGAAACATGGTCAATGAATTTAAGAAAGACTAGGAAAATGGAAGCTATTGGAATGAAATTTGTGAAGAGAATGTTAGTTGACAAGAGGAGATAAAGTAGGAATGAAGTTATCTGGGATAGAGTTGGGGGTACAAGGAGTTTATGAGATAGTAGAGGAATCAAGGCTGAGATGGTATGTTCATCTATTGAGGATGGAAAAGGAGATATTATCAAAGAGAATGTAGGGAAAGTACAGTGGAAACTAAGAAATAGTTGGGAGGAACAGATAACAGAAAGTGGGAAAGTGAGAGTAGAAGAATTTAAGTGATTAAAGGAGGAAGAATGGTGAAAAGATAGAGGAAGACGGAAGAATTTTACTAAAGGGACCTGACCTTAGGCTGATGGTTTTTAAGAAAATACATTCTAATTTCCCATTCTTATATTTTATAGACATACACAAGCCTCCTTGAAAATATTGAGTGCAGGTGTGATATAAAGTAATCTGGTATCTTGCCCCAATATCACTAGTAAGTGCAGGGTTCATTTGAGCTGTCCCTTAGAACCATTAGGTTTTATGATCCTATTCTCTGTAAGTATGCTGGCCTCAATTCTTTTAGAATAGTTTGTACCTCTAAATCATTTTAAATCTCCAATTTTCTTTTGCACTTTATTTTCTCTATATGTTTGCACTATTTTGTGTGGGTTAATGATATTGCTTTATTTTGTGTGTAACTTTTGTCAACTTTGTACCTTGGATTGTACATATTCTCTTTATATATATTAATTAGTCTAACTCAAGTTCCAGGTTTTAAAATATTCTTCTAGCCATTGGCTCCAAACTGTTGGTTGTGATCCAGTGACGGGCTATAGACACCTTTACAATGGGTCGTAAAAAGGCAACACTTTATCTAATTTGTTCAATAGATCCACTTTGTCAAGTGAGGGTTGACATACTTATTTCTCCCCAAAGCAGGTTAGAGAAAAATAAACACAGAAACAGGCTTTGCATTGAAATTGATCTAGGATTGAAAATTATTCACTTTATGAATCCAAGCAACATCGTTAATCTCACAAATAGTGTTTCAATTGTCTCACTGCACAAATAAAGATTGACAAATTACAAAATAATAGTTTTAAAGCGTATAACTCGAACGGGTAGTAAGACGCGGTGCTAAATATTAAATAATTTTTAAGTTTTATTAAAATGCATATATTAATATTATTATTATGAGTGAGAACATGCAAAATTCAAGTTTGTGTGCTATGAAACTCAACCATATATATGTCACTTTTGTAGAAGATTTATATAGAGGAAGTATGCCATATATGGAATAGGAGGGTATCTATAAAACTAAGGTTGGTAGTGTGAGGGAGATAGCTGGAATTTAAAGGGTGGTAGTCCTGTAGTCTCGCATGTGAATGTCAGTGATGTAAACTGATATTCCTATGCTCTTCACTTGTTTGTATTGTAAACGCTGACTATTACTTTTTTGAAGGTTAGTACTATATTAATTATTTTGAATAGTCAAATAAACATAGCTTGTTACTAAGTTAGTTGTTTAAATATATACTAAATGGGCTATATAACAGTATATCATGAATGTTTCTAATATAGACACAATGTGTGCTAGGCTAGTCATATTTAAATAGACATATTCCATATTTGGAACACTTTTTTCCCTGCCAAAAATGCTTTTTTTTTACATTTTAATTTTTATAAAATATTTTTTTATTTAATTAAAAAATAATAGTTTAGTTACTGTTAGTAGACTAAATAAGAATGCCATTATTGAATATTTCATTGTTATATTAATTAAAATACATTTTTACAAAGCAAAATGAAAGTGGTATTCCATATTTGGCGTACTTCCTCTATATTTATCTATATGTGTGTGTGTTGGTGATTCACCAAATATTATCTGAATTTAAGTGAGTCATAAGTTAGCAGGCTATTGTTTACCTAGGAAGAAGAGTCCTTTGGTTTGCTTTCTCCCCAAGGGTAGGAATTTGTAGCATTGGACTGCATAAGTAAACATAAAAAATCTTAAGCTTACCCCATTTGTATGACGGCTAGAACCACACGGAACACTAACGCGAGTGACTATCAGACAAACCTTCTCGGAACCGCGGCAAAAATAACACTGATCTCCAATGTTGTGATGTGATTGTGCCAAAGACCTTGAGTAGCAAAGAACTTGTGCTGTGAAGATAACCTACTTTAGCATGATCGAGAACATTAACGAACTTTGTAGAAGCGAGGTTGTCATACGCATGTTATGTTCCCGATTTTTCCTGATCGCCCCCCATCCCGTTTTTTCCGTCTCTCCTCTTTCTGGGTTGTGCGGTATATATAGTGGCGGCGGGGTAACCTGCCGTCACTATTGGACTAAATCGTATTTGGAGAAGGAGAAGCTCCGGCTTCTATTATATTAATATACTGTAAGATCTAAATTCTTTTTCGGCTTCTTTAACTTTTCTATTTACCTAAATTTAAATTTCTAAATTCATTTTTGGCATTTTCTAAATAACTTTAAAATATGAAACATAAATATAATAGTTGTAAATTTCGTCTTACTTTTTCTACGTTAATTAGTTGCAGGGTCAAGGCGTTTATATCGCTAGTCGATCTGTATTTTGTTTGTGGATAATAATCGATTATAAACCTTTGGGCGTTATCGATATTTTGTCTTTGAATATATTATCGATCTCGAATGTTGTTACTATTCTGATATTTGATTTCTTTTGTTGGATAAAACTTAAAACATGGTCACGGGAACATTAAACTTATTGAATGTCAGGGTGTCGACCATCCGGGAAAACGGGAATGAGCCGGGAATTTGAAGTTATCGGGGAAAACGGGAATAAGTCGGGAATTTGGTAAATCACAATAAAAATCGGGGAAAATGATATTTTACTCAAAATATGAAATACGATAATCATTAAATCAGTAAATTATAATGTCATTTTTTTGTTTGTAGCTGTGTAATATATTTTTAATTAACAGTTAACAATTTTAATACGAATTAAAAAAATATTCAAATTTTATAATTTATTATTATTCATGAAAAAGGTTAATAGAAAAATGAGGTTGGAGAGGGGGGGTGCGAGTTAGGAGGATGTGACATACTTTTTTAGTCGGGAATTTTAGGAAATTATCAGGGAAAAGGTCGGGGATTTCATTGGTCAAGTTGAGTAGACACCATGAATGTAAATAAATGATCTTTTTATCAACGACATCCCAATATTAACGTATAACTATTTATTATTTTTACCAAATATTGTGGAATTTTATCAAGTAATTTAAATAAGTAGATAGAATTTAGGGTAAATATTATATGGTTTGTTTAAGCGTTTCTGGGTTTTGATGGGAAATACACGCTGGTAATTAACTATGTAAGGATAACTTAGTTGATAAGTTTTCTCTAGTGACTTAATGAACTCATGACTAATTTTGATATAACCTTTAAACGACCTGAAGCCATTTCAGGCTATATGGTTTGTCTGTTATAATGACACTCAAGTTAAATGATTGATGTTTTCTATTATATAAACTTTATAATTTTGTTAATAGTACTCGAACGTTTTGATAATGTCCCAGATATTTTGTGAATATCATTTACATATTTTTTTAAATATATTTTCTCACAATATTGAATGTTTGTCAAATAAATACCAACTTGACTCAAATTCTGCTCTACATCATAATATTGTTCCACCATACCCTAGGTATATGAGGTTAAGTTATATGTTCGTTCTTTTATGGTAAAAGGTGACCTGGTAGTCTAGGGGTAAGGTGTCAGACTTCTATGCTGGTGGCCGGGGTTCAATCCTCGGTCCCGGCATAGATTTATCTGATTACCAAACCCTTCCTTCACCTCTGACAAGACATCTTGTGAATGTGGGGAATACCAGGGCTCCACCGTGGTTCGGATTCCACGTTAAACTGTAGGTCCTCCGTTTCATCTCACAATCACCCTACCATTACACATTAGCGTAAGTGCGTATGACCCGAACGGGTAGTAAGACGCGGTGCTAATAATAATAATAATTTTATGGTAAACTTAATTCGGCAGTTAATATCCTGACTCTTGAGAAAGACCGTTCTTATATTGAATTCCGCAACTGGTGGGAGTGGCGAGGTCTGGTTTTCGAATGTTTGGCCTAAAATATTCAAAGCACAGAACTACAAGCACTCGCTCCTATTGTCCCCTTTTTTGACCCTATTAGATTTTGTTGTTTTTTGGACCACCTGCTTTTGGTTAAGGATGGTTCAAATTGATTTGTGTAATGACCCCAAGCCCTCACCTTGTGGTTTCATTGGCCATAGTGAAGATACTATCTGCTGTGTTGTAAAGAAACTCCTCGATGTCATTACAGCTAAGCAGTTTAAGACAATGGGCTTCCTCTTTATTCAACTGATTGAATAGAAAGTGATTAATTATAATAATCATATTTATTCTTAGCTACCAACATACATCCTGTCCAACACGTTTGACCGCAACGTGAACAGTAAGATGTATCTTGGTCTGAACAAGCTCCACTGCGACTGCAACACGGCACAGATAATCAAGATGTGGTTGTTCACCAACAAGAAGTATGTGCTTGATGTGGAAGATGTGCTATGTGACAACTTCAAGGAGAGAGTCAGTAATAATAATTAATAAAACATTTATATCAGTTACGATAAGTATTTCCATCCCTAGCGAGAAGTTTGTGGTATAGCAAGCTGTTCTACTTCCTTGAACATCCAATTTTAACTAAATCTGTTATTTTCACACAATTTATTTTTTACCATTTTTTTCATTATCATGTTTCTTACATGAGACGCCAAAGCTCAATACCCATTATATAAATAATATAGTAAATTTGTGATTCGCGCAAGTTTTATTATTCATTAACCCCACAGAGGAAGTCAGTCAACATGCTCATGATTGTGTGCTCTCACAGGTAATTGACCTGGACAAGAACCTGGTGTGTATGACACAACGTGTGTGGACAGACTACATCTACTACATCATAGCAGGCCAGGTAGCCTTGCTTCTGCTGCTGGTGTCCAAGGTCTCTTATGACTACTGGGTGTTCAAGACCACAGGATACTTGCCCTGGCCTGCCTCCAAGATGCCCAAGATGCCGTGCGACTGGTTGTTTGAGTCGTAGCTATCTCCTTGTGGGGGTATAGAACTGCATACAGTCACAGCCAACTGAGGCCTTTTATTTTTGTTATAGAGGCACTAACATACCAAAGTTACTAACACTAAACAATATGTCTCACATTACCCTGTCAACAATAATAGTAATCCATATACATAAACAACCATCCTGATCAGTAGAGATGGGTCGAATTTAAATCTCCATTTCACATATAAATCCCTGATCAAATAATAGAAAACTTGATAAGCACAAAAGTAAGTTTCCCACAGTGATATCATCTTTTTATTAAATTTTAATTTTGCTTACTGCTTTAATATGAATTGACATTGAGTTAAGTGATAAATTAACTATCCAGGAGATGGTCATTTGGTCTTTCCTGCAATTATGGTGATCCATACCACAAGTAAACGTCTAAAAGGCTCAAGTGTTTAAAGGACCTGTCTCTACTGGCCAGTAGTGGGTGCAACTACATATATGTGGTGAGATCGACATTCAAGGAAAATAACTCCAACTTTTGTGGTAAGTAAATAATTGTATGTAAAAAAAGTGGGTTAACAAAGAGGGATCTCCCCC
>CABEEJ010002150.1:41245-95006 GCA_901482245.1 Timema douglasi
AAAAAAAAAAAAAACATTTACAGACAACAACAAAAAAATTGAGTAAGGAAAAGCAGAAAGAAAAAAATAATAGAAGCCTTGCACGGTCCGTAACTCACGACCACTGATCCAGTCCAAGTAGTGTTATTCACTAGTTTGTGTAGCGGGAAGAATCCCTGTAGTACTCAACAGTCCTGGTTTTGGTAAACTCCGTAAATCACGGGGTAGCCGTCCCGGAAGGCCGCGAACGCTTCTTCACGAAGACTTGCAGTCCCTTCTTCCCCTAGGCCACGATTTATCATCCGTCCATCGAAAATTGCCACTTAAAACTCGTTTTTGTTCTGGAGCACAAATCCAAAAACCACCATCTTCCTTAGCAACTTATGGCGCCAACCCCTTTCTTCTCGCGCCTTTTCCACTTCCTGGTATCATTTTAGCGGGCTTTGATAAGGCCCCTCCAGTAGCATAAGATAAGATTTAAAAAAAACAGGTGATTGATATAAGGGAAATTTGCAAGAAAAATCAATTAATCAGGAACAGGAAAGCGACAGAAAATGGGTTTGATGACGTAGAGAATACAGAAAGGTAAATAATGTCAAAAGTCAGAATTAGGCCAAAACCGCCAATTTTCAGGTAAGGCGGGGATCCATCAACCCAAACCATATAGCCATTATGCTCACTCCCCCCTTACGAAAGGATTTGTCGCTTGAGGGCGGAGAGGAGCTTTCGGGGTGGGGTGGTCATCCACACAAGTTGGAGTGTCGGGTCTGTGCGTTGGCTTCACTTCTTCTCGGTCCACACAGGCGCAGTGAGGACCGGCCCAGGTATTTGATCCTGTCGTCTGCAACATTGCGGGCTTCCTCTTATGCCACGTGAAAATGTTAGATTGTAATTAATCCTCCAGCTAAGTTTGTGTTCAGATAAGTTTATAATATAGTTAAAGAATGTTCGAAATAGCGTTATGGACCGTGCAGAGCTTACAAATAGATATTACAAGAAGAGATGAAAAAAGGAATATTGAATTTTAACAAAGGGTCTAAAATAAATTAATTCTTAATTGTCCGCTAGGAGTGGTAAATGCCCTCTTCACAACAAAATAAATCAGGCCTACCAAAAGAAATCAATTTTACGAATAAAACAAATAGTATTAAACAAAGGTTAAATGAACTTTGTTACATTATTTGTACCAACTCTGACCACAAATCTACTATCAGTATCTAAAGTGACTGATAAAGGGTTCGATGTCCTGTTCAAAAAGAACAAAGCATTAGTAACAGAATCCTCAATGCAATGTAGTACTAGAAGCTAAGAAGTCAAATAGGCTATATTATGTTAATTCTAAGTCTGTAGAAGTAACAAATAAAGCGCATGAAGAACATGCAATAGAAAAATGGCATAAAAATCTAGCTCACTTAAATGAAGTAGATTTAAGGTTGGAGTGCAAAAATGAAACATTGGAAGGGTTAGATTTCAAAAAAACTGATACGCTGAGTGATTGTGAGGTATGCATAAAAGGAAAATTGACCCGAGCTCCTTTTTCTACGAGAGAAGTTCCAGAAAACCTCAAAGTTTTGGAAATAGTGCATTCGGATGTTTGTGGCTCCATGCTTGTTGAATCCCCTGGCGGTTAAAGATATTTTGTAACCTTTACGGATGAGAAAACACGCTACAGCCAAGTTTATTTTTTAAAACATAAAAATGAAGTTCTAGAAGTTTATCAAAACATATAAAAACAAGGTTGAGAATTTTACAGAAAAAATTAAATTTCTGCAATCTGATAATGAAACCTCAGAATACTGCAACAAATACTTTGAGAGTTTCCTAAAAGAACGCAGAATTCAGAGGCGGCTGTCTACACCGTACACCCCTCAACAAAATGGGTTATCTGAGAGAATGAATAGAACCCTACTTGATAAAGCTTGTAATCCTAGGCTCTAAAATATAGAGGGATACAATACATAACCATAAACAAAACCTACAGTTAAAGAAAAAAATTAAATATAATAACTAGGAGTGCTTAGAGTGAATATCCTAAAATTGTGAGTTATAAAATGCTGGGCACTCACCATGTCCCCAAGCACACGCATCTCACTCTTATGAGAAGCGGGAAACTACGGTCCACCTTCACAGGTCGCATAACATAATATATAAAAAAGGTGAAGGCTAACCAAAAGAGTATATTTGGACAGTGCACTTTTTTAGACATAGGAATAATATGGCGTAGCTATGCTATAGAATAATTTCAAGTCTTAAACTCTTTTAGATTTTATTTTATGCCAAACTCTATTAAATAACAAGCATATAATTGAAGAGCATTCGATAGTTCTTTGTATATATCATTGTCGTAAGTGACAAAAGCATTATCAACATAAATAAATACTATCCAATAAAAACATTGTTCCATAAATATTTACTCTTTTCCTTCTAATCATTACGTTATTTATGATTATATACCATAAATATATTACGAAAATATTAATATTAATGCATAACATTAATAGACTTGAATATGATCATACATAATACAGTAGATGATCTTTCCTAACTAACGTATTTATGTACCTGTTGTAAAAAGGCAACATAACAGTTTTAGTCCCATCAAAAATACCTAGTGTCACTACCATTTAACATGTGCGCTAAAAACCTAATTGCAGAACTCAAAATTACCTTAACATATGCCATAAACAAGGCTAATAGTACAATTATAAATATCGAGGGTATTCCCTAACTTTATTCCTTTTTTTAGCTTACGTTACTTTTTTGACACAAAGAAATTGACAACGCTATTATAAAAGTTACCATCGAGAACCCAATTAAAAAATATAAAGTTAAGTTGATATATATAATACTCCAGAGCAATATTCCCTTCTACCAATACTGAAAATCTCGGCATCATATTTCTACACTTTCCCACCTTAAGGTGTGTAGAATAACTGTGACTGTACAAGTTAGCAAATCAGCCAATCAAAATTTATTTAAATTCAATGACTTTTGACAGCATGAGTGGGGCACTGACACTTAAGAATAGTGTTTTACTGGTTCTATTTAAGGCAAGGAAGAAAAGCAAATATATGTATTAACTCTGATAGTTTTGTGACTACACATAATAACTATCCTAGTTAAGTTAAAAGAAATAAAAAAGGCTACACATAATGTGTTATGTTTCTCACACTATCTGAATGTATTAGATTGGGGAGAGGTGACATGTGCTTGAGGGTTAGATCTCTGCCAGATGGACTGAAGGTGGGAAGGGGAAAGCACTTTCACTGTGCTTTCCCATCCTCTATAATCTAAATTATGGCCATTCAATCAGCGGCCCGTCAAGCTTTGTGGATTATGTTTAAATGATTTGAAATGGTTTACTTTTTCATATTTGTTAGTATTATTCTAACCTTATATTTGATGCCACTAGCAGACTAGTTCATATTAAAATATTGAAACAGAGATTTGTGTTGGCATAATTTAATTATTTGTTTGACTTATTACAATTTTAATATTTTTGTAAATCTTATTTAATCCAATTGTATTATTTTTTTTAGACCTAACCTTCAATAGCTAAATCGTGAAGAGAAGTAACCAGCCTTGTATCTTACTAGGCTTAACAATGCAATATTATAGGCTATCCTCAAAATATTTTATAACGTATTTACGGTTGTACATAACACTCTGTGTGGGAGGCTTGGCCATAAATAAATATTTATTTCAGGGGAGTTTCTGCATGGTAGGAGCCTGAAGGTGAATAATATTAATAATGAATTTTACTTTAATTTCAAAACACACTTGAAAGTTAATTATTTAGGGGGGAGGAGGGTTAAACCCTCAACCCACCCTTTGGTTGGCACTGGTGAGTGGGGTACTTACAAAGTCTACACGCAGCGCTTGGTCTCCGACAAAATTACATCACAAGAGGCCAGACACGCTCCAGGGTCAGGAGCTGAGACCCCAACTGACAGCTTATTTTTATTTATCACTATTGAGATCTAGGTATTAATTTTAAAAAACAAAAATAGTCTCATGTCAGGCAATCTCTGAATCCTGAATGAATGTGTGAATTCCAAATAGGTTCTCAGTGTGTTCAACTTTGTACTTATTTTAGTTTTAAGTAGTTTTAACCCATTCTGAGTGACTAGATGTATATAGTGACTCTTTCTCCATTCTGAATTATGTAAAATTGTAGCAATAGAGCCCATTTAGTGAACAAGATACAATGGGATCGAGAAAACTTCCTTTGGTCTTATTTTAATTCTCCATTAAACGTTAAAATACAATACATAGAGAAATTGCCATTACTACCTCAAAATGGTTACATATTATATTTTTTACCGGCTTGAAGGAAGAAACAAGAGCTCCGATCCCTATAACATTGCAAAAAATTTAAACGTAGAGGAAACGTACTACCTCAGAATGGTTACATATTACATTATTTTATGTGTTCAAGGGGGGGAGTGTAGGAGGTGCGAGAAAAGTCCAGTGTTTTTTTTAGTTTTTGGATTAAATTTTTTTTTTACCAATTAAATAAAATATTTCTTCAGTAGAAACATGTATTTAAATTGTTTTCACATAGTAATATCAACAATTGTTGTTGAATATCTGCGACGAAAAAGAAGCCATTATCTCACAAACTTATTCATTCATTTAAAAAGTCTATTAGATAATGCCGTTATTCTCTTGTGATTTAAAAACTGTTGGTATCACCATGGGAAGAAAAATTAACTCGTATGTTTCTACTGAAGCAATATTGTTTTTTATTTGGCTCAAAATAGTTTTGATATAAAAACTACAAAAACACTGAACTTTTCTCACGTCACCCTTCATCCCCCCTTCAAATGATTGCCATGGAGACTGAGATGGCCATGCTGATAGTCATTTGTTCGTAAGATGGTAGTCTTCATCACTAATATGGCTCATATGTTTGTGTGTCTGTCCAACTGTACCTACATAACACCTTACACAAATTATTCTACCAAATATCTTCTCATTCATTTTTAGGTGAGGAGTTTTTTCCACGGGGCAGAATTCCCTCCAAAGTTAAATTTGTACAAAGTGTTGTTTATCTGAACTATTTTATTGAAGAAATCACATCTATCATTTTTAAGTGAGCAAAATCCCCCCCCCCCCTTTTTTTAGAAAGCAGGCCCTACACTTTATTCCAACTAATTTAGCGAAGAAATGGCATAGCTCTCATTTTTAGGTGAGACATCATGGAAAGAGGGCAGGAGCCCCCTAAAATATATATTTATTTTTATATAATACATTTTATCAGAACAATTTGAGTGAATAAATCACATCTCTATCATTTATAGGTGAGTTACGACAAGGGGGGCAAAAACCCCTAAGTCAAATGTTTGTTTATAACACTTATTTTTTATTTATATTTATGTATCTCCCAATTTTTCCTAATTTGTTTTGTTGGTTTAAATGCATCTACTTGGTTGACATAGAAACTGATGCTTTTATTTTGTTGTTATTAAGAAGCATATAAATATATTCTAATTTATTATAATATTTTTATAAATATATATAAAAGTATATACTTCTTTATAACTACTGACAATAATCATATGTCTTAAATATTAAAATATAATATACATACACATAGTATGATTCCTGATTTTAGTTAGTAATATGAAAGCAATTATAACATGTAAAAAAACGCTAACGATAAATTTGAATGTGGCGCCAATGGGCACGTTTGACTTTTATTAGCGCCTACAACCGCTGCTAGCGCTGAAAACTGTTCATACTCGATACATGGGAGATATCGATCTATACTATCCTTTATCTATGTCACGGACTAGTACGGACGGACCTAAGGATATGGAGTCTATGACAGGGCCTTATGCTGCAGCCGAACTTTGAATTGCATATTTTAAAACAAAAATAAATTGGAAACTATTTACAAAAATTAGATTAATATAGGAAAATACATGTTAGGGTGGCAAATAACTTTACAACAGCTACACACATCTTTTTATCACCAATGCTGAACATCGACTCCACAGATCACATTACCATGGATTGACTCACATCATTTTTACCATCGCATATATGTATTTTACTTTTAGTGACTTTTTTTTATGTTGGTTAAAGTGTACAGTTGTACACCTTCAATTAAACCTCGAAAGCCTAACATTAGTGAGTAGACGTAATGTTTATTATATCGGATATTACATAATAATATGATGCGAATGTTTTAAGTTACATAGTGTCGCATTTGTAAAAGTATCTTAGCAGGAAAGATGGATTCAGGAGCAATAGTCACACCCAACTTTGGATTTTTGTGGAGCAGTCTAAGTTTTGGGATTTTTGTAATAAACAACCTGTTGCTAAGACTCATTGTTCCCAAAAGTTCAAAACATACCAAACAACAAGAATGGAAGTGGAGAAACACTGTAAACTCCTTGATTCATTCCATTATTACGGGTGTCTGGGCTTGTTTATGGTGAGTGTGCATTCTTATAAAACATCTTCAACGTATTTGAATCATTCATGGTTTACTAGTGTACTTTAATGGGCTACTTAGTATATAGTAGCCTAAACTTCATTATATGATATTAAATTTATTTTTACATCCATTACTGTTTCCAGCCTACATGGTCAGGGTCAGTTTTTTTATTCAAGTCATATTTTTCTACTACCAGCTGGTTAGGCCTGTTGTAGCTTCATACAGGCCTAGGCCTACCTTATAATCTAACTTAAGACTAGGACAGGCACAGCATCCAATCTCTGGCCGTTAATTTATCAATGTGGAAGGGTAAATCCATATTTCACCAAATTTTCGGCCATGCCGGGAATCGAACTTGACCAGGGGACCCCAAGCTCTATAGGCTACCGACCGATCTAAGATGTCCGATTAAACTTTTTTTTTTTTAATTTTTAATTTTTTTTTTTTCACTGATTCCATGAACCTTGGTCACAGACAAGTAAGATACAGACTGTTCTACTGGGGTTTCGCTGTGTTCCTTTTGCCAATTTGAGTCCTTCAACACTGGGCCTCGCAAATGTTACATCTTGGTGATGTTAGGATTAACCGCAGCGATCCTAGTGTGGAAGGACTCGGGCTGCCTAAAGGAGCGCAACCATTTTAAGCTGGAGGTTAAGTGTAAGAGTATATTATTTGTTTGTGACCATGGCTAGTTTTGGGATGGTAGGCCTACAATGTACTTAGTTGTACAGTAGGCCTAGGTTTACCTACTTAAGATTTTACAAGCATAGGCTATTACAAATACATTATTAACTTACAATTTTGACTTTCCTGAATCATCACTGGTGTAGAACTACACAAAAAATATATATGTATGAATTAATTATTACCTGCCTCGGTGGCCACATGGTCTGAGGCGTCACTCTTGTGTTAAACTAGATTGCCGATAACAGTAAGATTGGGGTTAGGATCCCGGCTAGTAGTAAGTTAATGAGGGTAATTTTTTCCAAAATGGTTTTCCATTTTTCCCCACACAGATATGGGTACACTTCCTCTAAATCCATCCTTCCTGATCTCTAACTCAAAAAGTGTAGGTTAATTAATTCATAAACGTATAACCTGAACAGGTGATAAGACATGGTGATAAAAAATTATTTGTGGACAATAGCATAGAACCATACCTTTTAGACAAATTTTTTTCCCTAAATCCCCTAAAATTTAAATCACAAAACTGTCGGAATCCAATGATAGGCCTACTAAATTCAAATTAATTTTTTTTCTAGGCCTATAATGAACCATTAAAAACCAAAGTTATCTGTAAAATCTCACTGCTGAAGCCTTGCATATAATAGGGCCGAGTAAGGCGCAATTAACCTTTGGCAGCAACCACACTTTCTCTTTCACAACAGATGAATTTCTTGAATATGGTTGACTTACCTTTTCTTATTCAAAATAAAACATTCTTGCACATATAATAACAATCTTACATCCAGCCAACTCACACAAGGCTACATTAGCACTCAACTGAAAATGTATTAAAGATATGGACAAAAACACCTAATGGAACATTACATATATATTGAACTTCTCGATGTATCGAAGTTTCGGTGAATCCCTGTGACATTACCTGGAAAACCTGTTTGAACTATATATCGAAAAAAATAATCTATATTACATATATAATTTTTTTCAAGACAAATCGAGATCCCCCTCTTCTCCTTGTAATGACAATGGTAAAAGAAAAACAAGGGAGGAAAAATAGAATGGAGATGTAGCAACAGGAAGAAGGAAATGTTTGGTCAAGGTCATTGCGATACCTCAAGGTTGCCTAAGGAGGTGGTATTGTCGCCATACTCCTCTCACCCCCTTCCTCAAGTACCCTTCCGCCTATATAAATCAGGTTCAGTGTTTCTGATTCTCTAACCAACATTTTATACTCGCTATTGTTTCACTCTCTCTAATCAACAGTGTGTGTTTGTGATGTCATAAAGAAAATATCTGTGTTGTGAAAAAAATTGAGTTGTTGAAGAATGCACCGACAGTGGAATGTGCAAAAAAAGGATATTGCGGTTAAATTTGGTGTTCCCCCAAGTACAATGTCAACAATTATAAAAAACCGGGAGTTTGTTATGAAAACCTTTGACGATGTCATACCTGACAGGAAACGTTGAAAACGTGCTATTTTGAAAAAATTGGACAATGCTGTTTTAAAGTGTATTAAAATGGTTTTTGACAAAAACTTTCTAATTTAAGAAAAGTCATTGGAGTTTGTTAAGCGTTTGGGGCAAGTGGATTTCCAAGCTAGTTCCAGTTGTTTGGATAAATTTAAGAAGTGACATGGCATAAAAGAAAATACTGTTTCGGGATAAAGTGGAAATGTGTGTGACGCTGACTGCGACCAGTGGATAAACATGGATGAAATTTTTTGGGAGTGTACTTCTTTTAGAAGAGTACAAACTAGAAAACATTTTTAATGTTGACAGAATCGCATGGTGGCTACAGACAAAGAAAACAGGGAAAACCTGGAAAAGTCAGGGAATTTTTGGATTAAAAGGAAAACAGAAAAATTTCAGGGAATTTAACTAAAAATAAGGAAAAGTCAGGGAATTAACAAATGTGTCTAAAAATCCGATTAATTTTGCAACCATACACTAAAACAAAAGTTAATAATGCCTATATAAAATACCATTTTAATTTTTAAAGCAACTGATTATGTTTAGTAGATACAAACTTTTTAATATCTGATCAATAATAAATAAATCAACACTATTAAAATTGGAAAAAAGTAGTCAGGGAAAATTGAAAAATTTTGTCTGGAAAACCTGGAAAAGTCTGGGCATTTTGTAAAATATGTTTTGTAGCCACCCTGAACCAGACCTTTCTTTAAATATTCGGACCTTTTAATCTGTAATGGAAGGTAGCGTGAATATTAAGGTAAGTTTTTTCAGTTTTTATAGCAAAAAGACTCTTACTTTTAAAGATGATGATTGTCATGGAGGTAAAAATAGCATAAAGAGGTTAACAGTTTTGCTGGATGCGAACATGACCAGCAAAGAAAAACTGAGCTTATTGGTGATAGGGAAAAGTAAGCAACTTCAAAGGCCTTTAAAAGTTGACTACGAGGAATACCCTTTTAATAGAAAGGCATAGATAATGAGTGATTTTTTGAGGAGTGGATTTCAAATTTAAATAAAAACATGATTAGGTAGAAAAGAAAAATTGTTTTCTCTTTGTAGAAAGTTGACCAGCCTACCCTAGTTTATCATCAAAACTATCAAATGTGAATTTAATTTTCCTCTCCCCCGATACTTTCCCCACCCCTTCAACCAAATACAACTTCAAAATTGCAGCCAATGAACCAGGAAGTTATAAAAAATTTGAAAATTCACTATTGGAAGTGCATTCTCCTAAGATTTATCCGAGCCTTAAAAAATGAGCAATCCACAGGTAAAGTGATTGATCTGAAGATTTATATAGCTGAACTAGCTAAAGTGTGGCAAAATGTTGTTTTAAAATTGAAGGTAAAAAATTGCTTTGTAAAAGATGGCTTCATCGAATCACCTCATATTGAAGAAGAAAATGTGTTACCATAAGTCAAACAATTTTGGAAGGACTTGAAGACTGTCTTATCAGGGAAGGAATTTTCCATGATGAGTTCCTTGATATCGACAAAGACGTCTTGTTTCAGAATACCTGAGATATTAAGCTCACTTTACCCCTAAGCCTTCTGAAAATGAAATTTTGTCCGCGTTTAACACAATACACTGTAGTCTTCAATTCACCAAAAATGTTCCTGATGATGTATTCCATGAACTTAATAAGTGTGAACACTTTTATGATGAATCCTCATTGAAATTTACTGTGTAACAACACATTAGAAAGTTTATCGCACAAATGTAAAGCCATTTGAATACATGTTTTTTTTAAGATCTATGTACAACACTTTTTTTCTTGTATGTTTTTAATTCTATATTTCTAAATACAATAGACTACAAAATATCATGTATATAAAAAAAGGTTGTTTCTATAAATCAACTTTTTTTATGGAACCAGTGACTTCGGCATATGGAGGTCTGACTATATATTTTAAGGCTAAATAATGTATAAATATATTACTAAGCAGCAATTCCGTGAAAAAGAGAAATTGTGGGTAAAAAGTTATAAATAAAATTGTAATTAAGATGTTTGGCTAAATAAATTGTAGGAATACTATATTATTTGAAAATGCAACTTTTTTTTTAGCATGTTAACATTTTATTTTATGATATCACTTTAAGAGACTTGGAAAAGGAATCAAAATGGTCATTTAAACATGCCACGGTTGGCAACCTTTTACTCTGATTGTACAATTATTTCACTAAATATGCATGTGGAAAAGTTAACTGTCCAATGGAATGTTGAAGAAAGACATTTGTTGGTATATTATTACTTTTAATATATCGCAAATTGTTTGGTGAGTGTTCCTGTGTAACATCCATTACAATAAATAGACAAAAGTTGATTGTATCCCATATATATTAATTTGTTTTCACCCAAGACTTCCCAAAGTAAAGATATGATTTTAACCTAACTTCAAACAATTTCGAAATATTTTTTAGAGTTATTTTTAAAGGAATTTTATTGAAATATCTGTTGAATTTTCCATGTTTAAGTATATGACTTTCTATATTACCACATATATTTTAATATAATTTGTTAGTTTAGACACTTTTGGGTTAATAGAAAACAGTCAGACCTCATATAAGCTACTTTTTGTAACATAAGACTGCCAAAACTTAAAAAAAAACTAGTCTGTTGCAAATATTATTGTTTGTCAACTACTACGTTTTAGTTTACAAGTAAATAAAATTGCTATATGAATGTTTTCCCAAATATTAGATTGTTTTAAAGCTCAATTATGTATTATATATAGCTGGACTGCTATTTTAAAGTCTGATATAGTTTCAGAATCCAGCCTTCTATTCTAGTTTGTGGGAAACAAATTTATTAAATTTGAACAGTTTGTTTGTAGATAATGAATTATATTTCATTTGGAGTTTTTTTAACTAGTTCATATCTCATTTTCCACTTTTTCTTAAAGACATGGCGCCATTTAAGAACTGTATGGAGAAATGCAGAGCAAAGAAGAAAGAAGATCCACAGAAATGGGCTGAACATTTAGAAAAGGATAGAGTGAGAAATAAGAATAAAAGAGAGGAGGAAAGAATCCACTGCCAAGCTGACCCAAATATTCTTTGAATGAGAAGAGAGAAGAATAGACTGAGGGTAAAAGAATGGCGACAAAAGAAGCATTCAAAGAAGAACATTGCAACACCTGAACAGATATTAGGCTCATATAAATGTGCAAACACCCTATGTAAAGCTGTGAATAAGGTACATAAAAGCCTTCCTTACAGTTCTCGTAAAAAAAAGCTCTTATGAGACAGATTATGAAAGAAACATTTACTGATAACACAGAACTGTTCAATATTATGAAGCTCAGGAAAAAACCAACCTCATAATCACTTTCAAATGAATTGGTAGAGAAAGTCATACATTTTTTATGATGAAATTACTTGGTAAACTCTGGGTAAACGAGATTGCAAATCGGTGAAAAATAAAGAAAGTGGAGAGAAAGTGCCAAAACAAATATGTTATCTTTAAATCTGCAAAGGTATGAAGCAGTAATTCAAGTTGACGATGCTGAGAACTATAGCCTTGTACCACAAGATGAAATTCAAAGTGCTCATTGGCATCACTCGCAAGTTACAATATTTATTTGCTGTGTTTGGCACAAAAAAGGTGTTGCTTCTTATGTTATTGTGAGGGATGATGCAAATAATTCAAAAGTATCTTCATGGTTATTTCTGAAGATGATTGTGGCTGACATTCAAATTAGTGAGAATGTAGAACATCTCTTCATTTTCTCTGATAATTGCACCGCTCAGTTCAAAAGCAAATATACAGCAATGAACATTTGCTTTCTCGCTGATGATTTGGGTGTTACTGAGGTTGAATGGAACACGCTTGCCCCAGGACATGGAAAAGGATCTGTTGATGCTATAGGTGGCCAGGTTAAGAGACAAGTGTGGAACTTCGTGAAAGCAAGAACAGCTCAAGTAAACACAGCACTAGAATTTTACGAGTGTGCACTAAAGCTGTGCAAAACTGTCAATGTACTGTTTGTTTCTCAACTCGATATTGAGACTACTGCTACTTTATTGAATGAGAGGTGGGAGCATGCTCGACACATATCTGGGCTCATAAAATTCCATCACTTTATAAAGTGCGACAGTATCCATATATTTGCTGGTTTCACTTCCACATCTGTTGGGAACAGAATACAGGTCCAGTCTGAATGTGAGAAGGCCACTGCCAAACCTGTGACAAGTTGTGTTAGGCGTCTACGCTACGGTGATGTATACTCTGAAATCGACTCTGAAACTGATGTGCTTCCTCCAGATGAAGATTCTCGGTATGAGTCATCTACTGCATCTCTAAAGGTAGACAATGAGCATCAGTGCCCAATGCCTTCAGATATAAAACCATGGGTCTATGTTCTGGTTAAGTTTCAAGTTGAAAACAGACCAATTTTTTACAAATATGCAGGTGTCTGTCAGACAATGTGTGAACATAATGAAGTTAGGGTTGTGTTTTTGAAACAGTGGAGAAAAAACAGGAAATTTTTCAAAATTGATGAAACTGATGAAAAGTATATCCACATCAAACAAATTGAACAAAGTTTGATGGCACCAAAACTGAAGAAAGTGAAACGACACATGGTATACAAGTTCCCAGCTGCAGTGGGCGTTAAAAATAAGTTTGTTTGAATTGTATTTAAATGTCATTTAGGTATAAAACTGATGGTTTGTTGTAGTCTGATAAAGTTTATGGTTTAAAGCTATTTGCTTTCCAGTGGTAACTTAACATTTTCCTTAAATAAAGTATATAATTTAGCCTATTACTTCTTTATTACATATGAATCATACCTTATTTTGCTAGTTTTTACAATAAGTTATCTGGCTCCACAATCTAAATGTACAAGTTATTCCATAGAACAAACTTAGGATTAAAAATAAATAAACATTAGTTGAAAATAAACAAAAATGAATATTTTTGGAACGCATGTAACATTCGTTACACTGGAAAATGAATTTAAAATCATTATAGTTACATTTATTTATTTAAATAACCACCTCTTTGTGTTCATAAGTTATGGACAATACATTTCAGTTTGGAAAAAAATTCTTACATCAAGTGTAGGGACTGAAATATTGAAATGAATACTCATGTTACCCTTACCTGTTCCCCTGAAAGTAACATCCGTTACACTTCTGAATCAGCAATTTCTCTCATTCCATACACAACTATGGAATTCAATTTTTTGGAGCAAGGCAGTTCGATGTAGAAGTATTTAATAATCCTAATTGAATGGTCGTAACATAATTGTTAGCAATGAAATAATTAACTTTATTAGATAAAATGTAACATCCGTTACAAATGGAATTGTTCTAAGGTTCCATTCCAACATAGTTGGACTGAACCTTCTGCTAAACTTGCAATCGTTCCATTCACTAATAAATTAGAGCTGAATCTTGATTAATATTCACATAATAAATGATTTGACTTTGATAGTATAAGATGATATATTTATCATAAGGGATCATGGGTCAAATGACAGGTTGGTTTAATATGTTTACGTTTGGACTTGGGTTTTATTGATTTGTCTAACTGTTGTAAAAATAAAATAATTCCAAATAAGTTGCATTATAATTATAGCCATATTAGCCTATCATTGTATTCGTCATTTTCTTGTGAGTATAATTAATAACCCGCCTCGGTGGCGTAGTTGGCTAGCGCGCTTGTCGTGTTGAGCTCGACTGCTGAGGACGGGGAGATCGAGGTTCGAATCTCGGTCGGGTGAACTGGGGGTGGTTTTTCCTAAATGGTTTTCCACTTTCTCTCTCCACGCAAATGCGGGTTCACTTCCTCTAATTCAACCTTCCCAATTCCTAATCCAGTAGGGTAATTAGTACTTAAAGCGTATAACCCGAACTGGTAGTAAGACGCGGTGCTAAATATTATTATTATTATTATAATTAATAATAAGCTTAGCATTACATTCTTAATGATTTGGTGTCTTAAGGTGGGATGGAAGGATATGTGAGAAAGGGCCAGTGTTTTTACAGTTTTTATGGCAACACTTTTTTTGGATATAATAAATCAAATATTGCTCCGGTAGAAACAGTTTAATTTTACATGATGATATCAACAGTTGTTGAATATCTGTCATGATCATAGTGCCATTAAATGAGAAACTATTTAAATGTAAACAAAAAGTTGTCATTAAATTCCAGGACACCCTTGCCAGATATTCAAGAAATGTTGATATCACCATGTGAATAAAATTAAACTCTATGTTCCTACAGGGGAAGTATTCTAAATATGATAAGGTGCCTATGCATCATTCCTGTTCTCTTTCTCTGAAGTTGGTTGCACTGCTATATACCAAATTGACTGTGAATATAAAAAGTAAAGTGTACAAAGTAAAGTTGTTTGAAATTCTTCAAGGGAAGGTAATAATTAATTCTATTCTCGATAATATAGGCCTACCAATAAATGGTATAATCTTACTCTTTAACTTATGTGGTTAATATGTTCATTCCACATATATCAATGTAAGTTACTTATGATATAAAATATTTAATAACCTATACTTTATTTAGTTTGGTGTCATTAAATAAAAGTATGTCATTAGTAGAAGAATTTTTAGGTTTGGAGGTAATGTTAATAGATTGGCTCTTTTTAGGGTTGCATGTACATTATTAGGCCTAATGTTTAACTAATGGGCGAGTTCAACAATGCATTACTGTTTCAATAATGATTGCCGGATTAGTTACAAAATTAATCAATGTTGTGTCATCTGCAAATAGTTTCTTTTATTATTCTCTTACACAGGATATACGATAGATAATCGATTAATAGACAACTATATTTGTTGACCTCAGTGGTCTTGGGCTAAAGTGCTCGCCTCAGGACCTGATAATCATGGATGGGTTCAAACCCAGCTGGGGTCGATTTATTTTTCTTGAGCGATAAAAATCTGTAGCACAACTTCCTTTGGCGGGTAAGTAAAGCCGTCGGTCCGATGTCAATTGTGACATGTAAGAGAACCCTGGAAGGTATGTGAAAATACCTTTCCAGCAAAATTAATAGGCCGTTTCACTCTCGCTCATATATTATTATTAGCACCACGTCTTACTGCCTGACTGGGTAGTAAGATTGTGAGATGAAATGGAAGACCTACAGTTTAATGTGGGATTCTTACCATGGTGAAGGCCCAGCACTCCACACCTTCACAAGTTGTGATTAATAAACATCTTTTCAGAGGTGAAGGAAGGGTTTGGGAATCAGATAAATCTGTGCCGGGACCGAGGATTGAACCCCGGATCCCCAGCACAGAAGTCTGACACCTTACCCCTAGACCGCCAGGTCACCCTCGATCATATACATTCTCTTATGCTGATATAATCAGTCGGTTAAGAAAGTGCATTTTAAATATCTCAAATAAATAAATACAAAATAATACTACATTAATAAAGTTTGTAAGCCATACAATCCAAACTAAATTTCCTAAAATACACAGAAATGTAAATATTTATAAACATTATATGTAATTGTAATCTCCGGTCCTATTAGGTAACTGCGTGTTTCAATCCATGACATCTAAATATTATTTTGAACGGTTTTGAATGGGTCATTATATAAATACTAATTGAAATTTTAATTAAATTTTCTTCATGGCAGGTTATAAATGTTAGGTTAAGTTAGCTGGGTATGTAATTACATAATTTAATATATGTAGTTCTACCAATAAATAATTGGTTGTTTTAAAAATGACACTGTCTAGAGATATTTCATAGGTCAGGTTTTCAGTTTTAATGGATACATTTGACAGTTGACTTTATTTTATCTCACAAGATGTTCACAATGTTCACAAGATAACAGATTAAGCTATTCATAAGCATGTCAATTCTCAGATTGGCGCATACTTGAGCTTTTTACACAATATAATTGATTGATATTATTTGACCAGTTAATTCTTTTTATTTTGCCAAAATAGATTCTAAAAAGTTTGAATATTAATTAATTCTACATATTAATTTGTTAAGAGAATCATAAAATGTTGATATTTTGGTTCAATATGTTGGATACTATCTTCCTTTAAGACTTAATGCATGTGGGAAACTGGCATCATACATAATTTTTAGGACTGATAATACCTCCCTGGGCTGGAGGTGTTGTGCTTTTAATTAGGCCAGACATCCAATCTGTTAAAATGACATGTTACTTAAACTATCTCAGAATCTCTCTCAAATTACAATATAAAGAATGTATTTTAAATAAAAAGTGCAATCCAACTGTTAAGTAGGGCTAGTATTGTTAATTTAGAACTCAAATTCCTGATCAGTATCCACAACTACTGTTACCGTACTTTTAAAAATCCAGACACACATTATTAGACTATATACCAGTAACAATCTTGTCGACTATATTTATAAAATAACTTTGAAACTCTATTTATATTAGTTTTTTGTCAAGCTAATCACTATCTGGAACTTGATGATAATAGTTTCATCCAGAGTTGCCAACTCTCAAGCAGTAACACGTACACTTGAAATGGATTGTATTTTGTCTGGCAGAATACATTCATTTCTTAGATTATATGTAAGGGTGCACAAGTGGCAACACCAGTACATAGGTTTGCAATTGAACCACACAAACAGTTACCGTATTTCATCCCATTTGAATCAAAATCAAAGTTTCTTAATAGGGGGTTGGTTAGGAAGTAGGGTTATCATCATCTAAAATTTAGATTATAAAGCATGAGACTTGACAACATTCAGTCTTGCATAATATCCCAATAGTATAGCATATGAATGTACAGGTGGGGAAAATATAGTATCCAAATCACACAGTTTGGTAACACTGGTTTCATCTATAAGATAGTATACTACATTAGGCCCCGTCCTTAAATTATGTGAGGCTTTTTTTTTTCATTATTTTTGACCTTGGCCTCTTACCCCCACCTAAACGATTGTAAGATTTTCTTACACCCTCCTCCACCTCCTTTATTGTATGTAACTTTTTATGATTTGGTAAATTGAATTAAATTTTAATTGTTTAGCTATTTTCAGACAAAGGGATTGGTAATAAAATGAGTGATATGAAATTTCAGATTACTTTAATTTAAGTAAAATTAGGTACAACACATCATAAGTGGATGAAAAATAAATTTTATTTAATAATTAATAAATTTATTTTCTGGTAAAAAAAATTTGTTTTTTCTAAGCTTTGTCTCACTATAAACAATGATAAAAAAACCTTACACAATTTAAGGCCTTTACCTCATTACTATATTTTTTTAGGGTGATTGGAACCACACTATCGCTCAGTCAAATACACATCAGTGACAATGACCACTCATGTAGGTTGAACTTATAAATCCTTTATTTACTCATAGCAAACACTTCTCACGAAATGGCATTGTTTTTAACAGTTTTTGGCAGAGCCCGGGAATTCGAGAAGATCTGATCTCAATGTACACTACATCAGCCCATGGTGTGATGGCGCTATCATTAGGTAAGTTTGCACGCACCCCAGATAAGTACAGTAGTAAGGCACAGAGAAAAACAATAGGTAAGTAGACCTATCACATCCAGATTTCCCATACAAAGGTGATTAGAAGGTTGACTGTGCTGTCGCCAAGTATTATAAATGTCAAAAGACATGCTATTTTACAGTGCTTCTGCTGTTAAAATGATTCGACAAGTGACTTAGTTTTCACTCTGGTTCTTTTTATTTCTTAACTGTAGTTTCTCTGAAGTTTCTGCTTGGTTTTAAAGTTTGAATATATATTTTAAAATTGTAAATACAACTATATAAACACAGTGGAAGTCCTTGACAATGTTTTTTTAGAACTGTCAATCCAGAGAGCACAGCATTAAATCAACAATAAAAAATAAGACTGTTCAAAACTATCCAAATGCAAAAGGCCTAGACCTGATCTAAAATTTGTAATACATTTTAATTTGAATATCATACAAATCACATTTAAAAATTAATACTTTTATTCCCATCAGGAATATAAATCTTATGGGCTCCATGAGAACATATTTTGGGCTTATCATAGCTAATATTTTTATATTAAATTAAAAGCTAGCCATAAACCATGTCAAAAACAAAATATTATTGGAGTTATGTAGCTAGACCTAAAGTAGATCCGAGGTACCACCGATAGCTGCAAGGGCGTAGGGACACTTTCAACTTTTTGGCTGAAATAGTGCTGATAAACTTGTCTTAGTGCCTTAAGAAATAAAGTTGGGCCCTTTGAAGTTGAACGCCGGTGACATTGGCATCCTAACACATATGCAAAACCATTTGACTGAAAACTGCTTTGATCTTAATCTAAGAATTGTCCCTCAGACAAGTCTTTTTTTGGGAAAGGGGCGCAGAGGAAAGGAAGGAGTTGTGAGAGAAAGGGGGAAGCCCACAAGCCCTCCTGGTTCCATTGCTCGTGGGTATATTTATTATAACTAAGGTTGATAAATACATTAGCCTAAATGTCTTCTGTAGCCCATTAATGTTATATAACTATAGTTTCACTGACAATTGTCTTTTTATCTCAAATAATACCATTAAATATTACATATAAATAGGTCTACTAATAATTCACATACACATTTTTTATATTGGAATATGAAAGGTATTTTCTTAAATTGTAATACCTTAGTAAGATAAAATAATTGTCCTGTTCATGCTTACATAATCTTATATGATCTGATCAACTGTTTTAACACTTTAGTGCCTTCATGTGAGTGTAATAAATACACTGGTGGTGTTAATTTGTTTTGTCTTATAGAAACTACCCGAATTTATAAAAAGCACTGTAAACAGTTTGGTCCTTTTAGGTGTGTACTAATATATATATATATATATATATATATATATGTACCCATTTGAGCTATACACATACATTAATTACAATAATGGAATATGGTTGAGAAAGGTAGGATTTGAGTAAATGTACCCGCATTTATGTGGAAGAAGAGATGGAAACTATTTAGTAAAAACCCACTTCATTACACCTGACTCAAATCCAAAGCTCACTCTCTGTCACTGACAAACCAGTGTTGGTAGTGCAACTTTTTTTTTTTCTCTTTACACCCTTTGCTCTTTACACCTTTTTTAAAAAAAATTCTATCCTAATTTTGAGAACATTGTGTTCTAATAGTGCATACAAGCTTTTCAAGCATTGTAGTTAAATATTTATATTGCAAATAATGGATAATGTGACTGAATTAAATTCACTTGCAAAAATTGTAGTAGGCAGAAGTGGCTATGAGCAAAGATGAGCATATGAAGCATGGTCAATTTTAAGTAAATTGATCAGCATTCATCTGAAAGTAGGATTGAAAACGACTCTCAAAGAAAATGAGTTAGGTTTGAAACTCCTTCTCTTAAAATAAATTACTACTAAACTATGCATGTGTTTAACACTCAGGACAATACAGAACAAAATATTTTGTCTAATATTTTCTGAAAAAATATGTACAATATTAACATTACCAGTAATTGATACAAAAATAAATATTAGTTTGTTAGACACTCTTGATTGATACCAAAGCTTAATCTGTTTGTTTTCCATGAGTGTTTTTTTATATTATTTAGGAAGTACACACCACAGATCAAGTTAACACGAAAGAGCTGTTAAGTCTGTGTTACATTTGTTGTATGATGTTTTTGCATAGATGCTGGTATCTAGACAATTTTCTTAGTACTTGTATAGTTTGTAGAGTTTAGTGGCTCAAATAGGTATTATTTGACACTACAGTCAACTCTCGATTCTATGACCCCGAGAATAGCGTCCCTCTCGAAGTAACGACTCTTATTTGGCGAACCGTGAAAGTGTGGAAAAAAAAGGTCAAACATTTTAAGGAAATCTGTCATAAAATGTGTTTGTTGCACTTATTTAGGTCGCTGCGTTATGATTATCTTTGTGAGGGCTGTATTACTAGTAACTGAGGTGAGTCAGGTATGACAATAGACACCACCCCATCAATGCCAGCTAATAGCACTTGACTCTGTCCACCCCCTCCCACAAACAAAACAATGATTTCCCAGGCGTGACTGCCGCTACATCACCTGCCAGGCTTGTTTTTGCCATTGTTGTTCAGATTATCAATTTGGTAACATTTTTGGTTTGATTTTGTAAAAGATTTTTGACAACCAACATTTAAAAAAATTTAATACAAGCTTATAATTTTGACTAAATGAATGGAAAGAGGACTTTCTTGTTTTGACGCTTATGAAGATGTATGAGATCAACCAGGAAGTAGATGAGAAGAAGATTACGAAGATGGAGATTGTGCAGCGGCATGGCATCCCGAAGTCAACAATTTTCACGATTCTCAAAATGAGAGAAGAAATTCTGAATGCAGTGTAAAGGCAAAAAATGTTAAGGGTGCGACACACGAGAGCAGGCTATGCTGGAGTGGTTTAGCCAGCAAAGAGCGCAAAACATGCTTATAAACGGACCGATGATGCAGAGGAAGGCCGATGAATTTGCCTTGAGGTTGGGTATAGAAAACTTGAAGTGTTCAAATGGGTGGCTAGAGCGTTTCAAAGTGCGCCACAGATATCCAGCCTCTAGGTCATTGATGAAAGTGCATCGTTCGACCCAACACAGGTGAGGAGGCCATTGATCTGAAACATCCTTAGGGGCTATCAGCCTCAATATGTATACAACACCAACGAGCTGGGGATCTTCTACAACCTCATGCCAGATCACACTCTTGCTGCGAAAGGGGATAAGTGCAAGTGTGTGAGAGGAGCAAGGAGCACTCCACCATCCTTCTGTGCAGTAACATGGACGGCAGCAATAAGATGAAACCCCTCGTGATCGGGGAGTTCAAGAAACTCCGGGGTTTCAAGGGAAACATCTTGCCTTTTGACTATGATTTTAATAAGAAGGCATGGATGACCTGGGGTGTATTCTTGAGGTGGCTTCAAGGCTTCGATTTGAAGATGGACACTGCAAATAAAAATGTTGTGCTCTTCGTTGACAATTGCCCCGCACATCCTGCTCTCGACAAATTCAGGAACATCACGCTGGTGTTTCTGCCAAAGAATACCATCAGCATGCTTCATCTCCTGGACCAGGGAATAATCCAGCAAGTGAAGGTGAAGTTCCAAGAGATGCTTGTGCGGGATATGGTGTGGAATTTCAATAGCCATGGTAGAAGCCTGGCATTCCCCACATTCACAAGTTGTGATTAATACACATTTTGTCAGAGATGAAGGAAGGGTTTGGTAATCAGATAAATCTGTGACTGGACCAAGGATTGAACCCCGGACCCCCAGCACAGAAGTCTGACACCTTACCCCTAGACCACCAGGTCACTGTCAATTTCAATTAAAAGTTGATTAATTAATTAATCAATTAATGTAAAATAAAATATGAATATGTGCACTCTAAACAGTTTTCCTAGTAGTATTAGGACTTGTTGTTAGGGGGAGAGATGAGAAGAAACATAATACAAGGAATCACTATCGCATTGTTGGGGGGGGGGGGGGGGNCACTACACATGCTTAAAATTGATTCTCTTTCTGTAAGCTTAGATTCATTAGTTTAGTTGCAGATAGTCTGTATAGGGAGTAATTTGCACAGCATCAAAATTAAAGGTAAACATTCAATTCTATTATTCAATTATTTAAAATAAATTAGGAAATAGTAAAAATAATTGTTACAATACAATCATACATATTTTATCATAAAGTATATTATATGTTCAGAACAAAATTTTCTAAATTAATCTATCCTTAGATTATTTGTAGATAGTACCTTTTAACTAGAGGATAAAAAAAATGTTATTATAAAATATGTTTATTTTCTTATTATTCCTACACATTTAATAACACTGAATCAGATATGTAATACTCATATTTAACAAAATTTCAAAAGTTTGTATGGATATTGGATATTCAATTAAAACTTTTAGTGTCACGCCTATTCCAGAATTCGCGTGCGAAGAATGCCAGAGGCCTGTTAGGTTTTGTATGTGAAGAATGCCACAGATATTTCCTCATTTTTGTAAGGCTTTGCAAGAAAATTTGCCAAAACTTTATTTATGAAGAGATTATTTTGACCTTTCTATCATTTTAATCTGTATGTACTGTTCTTTAATAATAATAAATTAATATAATTTGATTAAAATTATTTAAATTTTGAATTTAAATTTTTTTTTAACTAATGCTAATTAACATATTTAAAAAAATATTATATATACATTTCAATATTATTTTGTTATGGGTGACCTAGCGGTCTAGGGGTAAGGTGTTGGACTTCTGTTCTGGGGTTCAATCCTCGATCCCGACACAGATTTATCTGATTGCCAAACCCTTCCCTCACTTCTGACAAGACATGTATTAATCACAACTTGTGAATGTGTGGAATGCTAGGCCTCCACCGTGGTTCGGATTCCACGTTAAAGTGTAGGTCCTCCATTTCACCTCACAATCACCCTACCATTACACATTAGCGTAAGTGTGATTAACCCGAACGGGCAGTAAGACGCGGTGATGATGATGATGATAATATTTTGTTGTAGTGCATTTAATTTTATACAAGAAAATAAAGTTTTGAATATAAATTATTATATATAGTAATTACAGAAATTTTTATTTTGCACATATGAATGCATTTTTTCAAAAAACCTTTTATAATGAATTAAATAGCTGAAGCTATTATGTATGCATTTAGTGAGTGAGGGATCGCTCCACACAGATATCATATTTTGAAAATTGGAAAATGACACCTAGACACTCGAAAAAAAAAATTATAATAAATAATTTCATAGTTTTTAAAAATTATATATTTATAAAGTCATTGCCTATTTACTTACATAGGTAAAGAAATCTTTTCATTCACATGACATAATATAAAAACCTAAATAATATATTTTTCTAAACTCAGAACACTTTAACCTGTACATTTGAAAACTATTTACATAAGTATGAATGTGAGCCACGCCTATATTTTTCCATGCAGCTCATATGTAAACTGGTGTTGCACTTAGCACATTGAGTATGTGACCCTCCCATTGTAAATGTACTAAACTCCCAGTTCCAATAGCAACAATTTATGGTTTATTTTTTCTTTCCAGCTTATATAAAATAAATTAGGAAAATTATCTATTTCCAGTGATATATGACAACACTACACTTTCTTTTAGCTAAAGCGAGAACTAGGTCAAATCTAGAGCCGACCTAATCAGCTCTGGCACTTTTAACGGCAGTAGGCGGAGCCGATCAGATCGGGTTGTGACACTTTTAGCGATAGTATGCGGAGCCGATCAGATCGACTCGTGGCACTAAAAGGGTTAAGATAAAACTCATTAAAATCACACAGGAATGTAAATATTTATAAACTCGATCAGCTGATATGTGGCTCAAAATTACTATGCATGTCAATTTCTATGCCATACCAAAATATCATTGAAAATATAATGTAATGTTTTAAATGAATTATTTTATCAATATTAATTTAAATCTTAGTTCATTTGAATGTAGAAGGTAGAGAAGGAACCATAATAATGAATAAATGTTTGTTTTAAAAATGACACTATCTAGATACAACTTGTATGTTTTGTGTGGTTTTGTATTCATTTGCAATGAACTGTTTGATTTTTTACTTCATGCCGATCTTTATATGGTGTTCAAAAAAATTTTCTAACAAGATAAAAGAAGAATATTAATTTATTGCAAGTTTTTTGAAAACTAAAAAGGATAGATGTGGTTGTAGACTTATTTATTTCAGCCTTATATTTATTTGAGGTTGCAGCCTTATAAAAATGATAAATTTAGTTTAGGGGTTTATTTTAGGTGTGCCACATATTCTCAAACTCAGATTGGTGCATTCCAGGGTTTTTTTAAAGCAAAATTGCTGACTGATACCCTGTTTCCTAAGCGAGTTTTTTTGTCAAAAAAACTTTATAGATTTAATTTTGAAATATTTTTGCTGAAAAACAAAAAAAATAAATGATATATATATGCTCTCTATGATGGCTACTATCTCAAATTATTTTTTCCTTCAAAAAAAAAGTATAACCCGAACGGGTAGTAAGACGCGGTGGTGCTAAATATTATTATTATTTTTAAAAAACTCACATGTATACATTGTTATTTATCATGTAAAATACTTTTCAGATTAAAATTATGAGTAAAATTGTTTAAATCTACTTTCTTTTAAACATTTCAAATTTAAAAAAATCAATCAACAATACTCTAATTAATTTTTGGAACTAGAATTATGTTTATAATGCATTTAATTACTTGTTTGGGCTGTACACATATATATTAGTTATGATAATGTGATATAGATGGAGAAGTTAGAGTTTATAGGAAATGTATGTGCATTTGTGTATAAGGGAAGTGGGAAATTGTTTAGGAAAACCAACCTCAGAACACCCAACTAAAATTTGAATGTATTGTTCCTTATCGCTATAATTATAATAATGATTTTTCCTCAAGGTAATATAACATCTAGATATTGAGTTTGAACGAAGCCCATCAAATCATTTCAATTGTAGCCCCAAGTACAAATGAACAGATATGTAAAACCCACTTTTATTTTCAGGTTCAAGAGCTCATTAAAGTATAGATTCATCATCATCATCTTGAGGTCCAATTTTTGGATGATAGTACCCTTGTAATACTTTCTCTATATGATTGTTAAAAGTCTTTTAATTGTACATTCACTCTTTTAAAAATATGTCAAGATTGAAAGAGACAAAGAAATTGTATTTCATTTGAGTGCAGGAAAAGTGTGATCCTTGCTGGATACCAACAAGAAAAATTTATAGAATACAACTTGATACATCGCTTACCTATTTAAATTGATAAAACAATCATGAACATTTTTGGTCATAATTGTGTAAAAGGTAACCAAGTTTATTTGGAATATATTTTGCCACAGCTATGGTTAATTATTTTATAACTTGTTTTCAGGTTACTTTGTGTATGACCTGATGGACATGATGATAAACCACAGGAAGAGGAGTAGCTATGAGCTCATGGTCCACCATGTAGTGGTGAGTTCTAGATACAGGACGTGAATACGATTCATGACCATATCCATGATTTTTTTAGAAGGGGATAATCAAGATTCCAGATATTTTTTCTGTGCAACTGCACCTCACTATCTATGCAGGCTATGTAGGCCCTATATATTTACACAAATAGGGTAGGGGAGTGGACACATTTGTTTGGTGGGATGGTGGGAAATCATTTAGAGGGGGGAAAATAAACCTTTGCACCAGAATAAGAACCCCATACCATGTCACTACCAATCTGGTCTATTAGAACATGCAAGCACAGACTTGGGATTAAGAAAATTATAATAGTGATTGTGGGAGAGAGTAAGTAAATTAAAATAAAACTATTTCAATATATTTACATATTTATTAGAGAGAGAGAGAGAGAGAGAAAAAACCTGAACACACAGGTAAAGTTACTTCCAAACAACAAAATGTGTTGGTGGTATTATATCTCTGGAAATTTATGAAAGCAAAAATAAATTTAGGAAATTAAAAAATAAATTTTAAATAGTTTATTTAGTAAAAAAACAACTATCAAAGATATTTTTATTGTACAAATTGATGGCACTCCTTAGAAAATAATAATTTTCATTTAAATTCCTTTAATTCAGTAATTCTAGCTCTCCATATTATCTACTATTGGTGCATTACTTTATTTGTCATTTTGGGGTTGGGAGGTGTTTAACCCCTTTACAGCCATGAACGGGAGATTTTGAACCCCTCTACATCCATGAACTGAGTTGCTATCTCCTGATTAAAAGGATAGCATTGCAAGCCATTGGCAGTTAGTTTCATTTGAAGATGCTACATAGGCTTGTGGGAGGGGACTACCCTATCTACAGTAAATTTGAATCTCCATGAACTAGGATGTTTCTGCATCACATTAAGACTATAAAACCCACCCAATATTTGATCCATCCAAGTATCTAGAGGTAGAAGGACATTAAAGCAGAGTGACAAAGTTGGCTCAATGCTTCATTGTCAGCATGCTCGGCTCTTGTGTTCTGTTGCATTGAGGGTGATAATACTCGGCTGATTTTCACTGAAGTTTTCTTATTCTCTCTCTGGTAAAAAGCTGCTGTGCAACTTGCTCATTATATGTTATTTAATTAGTATATAAGTTAAGTTATACACAACTAAAATTGACAATAAGCCACACTGCATTATGATTGAAAAACCAAAAACCAAATGTTGTTTTAGCGGTTGTCCACAACATAATTACTATAAAATTAAATGTTTGAAATAAAAATATGATAGTTATTTTCTGCACCTTTGTTAATTTATAAACAATAACAAATGCCACTACTTTGGATCCTGAGTCAAAGTGCATTTGGGAGAAAATTATTGGTCACTTTTTGTCTTTATAATATTGAATACATTCACTTTGTTTGGAAGAAAAAATGAATATATACCACTCATAATGTGTTTTTAGATAAGTAGCACTACTTTTACTTTAATCTCACATTATATAGTTTTTTATTTGTGAGAGGGCTCATTGGCCCTAATAAACACTTTTACCAGTACCTTCTTTAACATCGTTTCTATCACTAAATGCAGACAAACACTTTAATATTCTGAAAAGAAAAAACAAAATTGGAAAGCAGGGAAAATAGGCCTACTCACTCACAGACTGCCTGTGTTTTGATTTGTTATGTTAGTGGTATGTCTAGATATATCGAGGAAAAACTCATTGTTTGTTTTGTGCAGGTAATAATTTGTTTCGGTCTGTCAGTGATGACTCGTTATTACCTGGGGTATGGACTCATGGCGCTCCTGGTGGAAGTAAACAGTATCTTTTTGCATATTCGACAGCTCATGTTGATTCAGAGCCTCAGGAAGTCACACATTTTATACCGGCTCAACAGTCTTCTCACCATAGGTAACTAACAGTTTTACAAACAATTTTGGGTAGTTTTGATGAATGCTTTATTACACTTGACCTGCTAGAAAACATGAAAGAACCACAGAGACTTAAAAACTAGTCTGCTAAGTTAGGGGTGTGCGAACAGAAAAATTTTGAATGAATACCAAATAATACAAATCATATAGTTAGTTTTTATTTTATTTAGAACAATAAATGTACTAAAATAGTAACAAATGATAAAATTAGTTTAAAAATAAATATTTTGTGAGTAGCAACAGATAAATAATTATATTAAACTTATGAGGTTGATTAACATTTGTAGACAATTAATTGAATTAAGTTTGAAACTCCTTTAAAATTATCTGGGTTTGACTCTTCTTAAATTCTATTTAGGTATGACACCTCTTAAATGTAATTTTGAAACTCTTTAAATGTTATCATTGTTTGAAACCCCTTAAATGTTTTTTTAGGTGTGAAACCCTATAATGATTCTCTAATTTAACACATCTTTAATCTTTACACTGTCTGGGTTTCTTTCCTGTCTGGCTCACAAACCACACTGAGGGCAGTATGCAAACACGAGCCTGACTATATACTCAGTGGGCCGCTAATGTAAGCAGCATGTTGGTATGAATAGACACTGAGTACCCACAAAGTTTGATCTAGACTAGACTACACTAGACTAGTACTTCTCTTATGACATCATTTCTTGGAATAAACATCTGCACATGTTTTAACAAGAAAATCAACGCCACTACTAACTGAGCATTCACTTAGCACCTACTAAACATCCACCCAGACTTGCTCTCGTAAACGTCCCTGAAGCATCTTACTCATAAATGTTTGACCTTTGCCAGCTAATTCTTGACCCACCCACCCCCTGCCTTCATTTCCAAAGGCCAAAAAAGATGGTAATCTTTCAAGCTGAACTTAAATAGCTTTGATAGCATAAGAGTCACTCACAACAGGTTTGTATCTTAACAAGCTAGCATGGAACAGTAAGCTATGTGCTCTCCACATGCCAGATCACTGGAAAAATGTATTTACCAACGTTTTTATTTTGTGCAAAAAATTAGGATTTAAAATATCACAAATTACTTTTAAGTTTTAATTCTTAAGCACTAGTTTCTGTTTCTCAATTATGTCCTCCCTCTTCCCCCTTTTTGCTGCTCCCTCTAGCATTAAAATACATACTACTCCTTCTTGCCTGCTATACTCATATCAAATAAAAACTAAAAAGTTTTGTATATATTTCACAAGAATTTAATATTGAGGCTTCTCGTTTATTGATTTATGAAAGTGATTTGATGAAATATTTGACATTATGGGCTTTAGAAGGCAACAAATTTTGTATTTCTGTCATATTTTAACTTAACTTGCAGGAACTTTCATAGTGTTTCGTATTACCACGCTGGGCTGGATGACCAGATGGCTGGTCTTACATAGAGATGAGTTGACTGTCACAGCGTTTGCAATTGGCAGTGCATGTAAGTAGTTCTCCATATTAGAAGTTGAATAATAGCTTTGGTAAATTCTGATAAAAATATGAACATATTATCTTAATATCTTATAATCATCATTTGTTTCCAGAAAGTATAACCTGAACGGGTAGTAAGACGCGGTGCTAAATAAATAAACAAATAATTGTTTTCAATCTGTGGCCTGGTTGGTTTAGTAAACTACCTTCATCTTACTCTTTCCTTCCATCATTTTTCTCTTCCTCACACACTTGTTACCTGCTCCACTCATTTCTTTCTTGGTCTTCCTTACTGTATTTTTCTTACATACTTCATCTCCATAATTATCTTTGCTATTCTCTCATTTTCCATCCTCATTAGGCTACATATAAATACCATCTCAGTCTTGCTTCCTCTGCTATTTCATATACTCCTTGTACCCCACTCTTTCCTGGATAACCTCATTCCTAATCCAATTATGTTTTTCTTTGCAACATCTAACATGCTCCTCACAAACTTCATTCTTATGGCTTTCACTTTCTTTGTCTCTCTTACATCCAATGTCCATGCTTCAGCTGCAAATGTGACAAGGGTTACAAAATACACCCTACTTGTTACACTTTAAGGGCACTTCTCTTCACCAACGCAGATCTGTTTTTACACACCTATAGAACAACTCCTCCTGATGCTCTCTTCTTAATATATCCTCTATACTTCCGCCCTTCGCCACAATTGGTGCTTCCAAGATACCTACTTTACAGTCTGTACCTTTCTCAGCTCTACTCCATCCAACTTTATTGCCCTACATACTGTACTTCTTATCCTCTTACTTGGCTTTGCCACCACTTCACTCTTCGCCATGTGCTAAATTTTATTCCACACTCTTTTTAACTCCCTTCTCCCCTCATACCATTGAGTCACAATTATGGCTTTCATTCTTCCCTACATGTTTATTTATGACCATTTCCATTACCATTACAAAGTGTAGTTACGAAAGAGCACTCCCACGCTTCCCGCAATTTCTTATTTGGAACCACTTTGTTCACCCCTTCTCCATCTTAACACAATTCATGTCTTTAGCACAGCGTCTTACTACACGTTTGGGCTATATACTTATGTACTATTTACACTAATGCTTTTATGGATTAGGAAGGCTCTATTTACATGCGGTGGACTCGCATTTATGTGGCTTGGAGGTATAGGGGAAGGTCACTTTGTAAAAACCACCCTTGGTACACCTGACTGAGATTTGAACCTCAATCTCCCTGCCATTGGCATTCTAGTCTACTGCGGGAGTAGCGCATTAGACCACGTTGCCACCGAAGAGGCTCTCATATAATATGTGTAATTTGTTAAGTCATTTCCACTCTGTTTGCAGCAATGCCTGTGATTATGGTTATGAACATAGTATTGTTTTTGAGAATACTGAATTCTGACTACCGCCAGAGGAAACCTACAAACAATGATGGCTTTTTGAATACATTGCATCAAGAAGAGCCACTATGTAACCAGGACAAAACAGACTAACCCCTAATAAGGGAGAATTTTATCCACCAACTCAGTGTATCAATATTAGTGTGCCTTTATATCAGGGCTTCTTAAACTTTTTGCACTCATGACCCCTTTTTGCCCTAGAAATTTGTACGCGACCCCGGGTATATAGGTATCCAAATCAAACCTTTACTGATGATAAATCACAAAGAGATTTATTTTAGAACCATTCCTTGGTATATATATTATTTTATTATTTATTAAAGACAAAAGCAAATGTGGATGTGATTGTTTATTTTTACATAAAGAATTAAATCTTGGCTGAATATTAGATACTGCAGAATGTAGAGCATCATCAACGTTTTTAAGAGTTGACCTATATTTAGATTTTGTCATTGTCAATGTCGAGAACGTTGCTTTGCATGGAAACATGGTATAAAATGGTAAAAGTATGTTTAGGGCCATTTCAGAAATTGTTGTAAATTCTGTCCTAATCCTAGTCCAAAGCCAAAATTAATTTAACAATTATTTTTTTATAGAAAACTCAAGTTTTTACCTGTGTCCCTAAAGCTGCTAGAAAAACCTCGGATTCATTATATGTTTGATTTGGAATTAATTTTTGCTGTTTGCGTATTCAGAAACCTTATACATTTGCCAAATTTTTTCCAGGTCACGCACGACCCACAGTTTAAGAAGGCCTGCTTTAAATCAAAAAACTTGATATAGTTTTTTTTAATGCTATAAAGTACTGCCAGTTTGCTAAATCTGCAACATATTTTAATGATGAGGATACATTTTAAGGAGATGCACAATTATTCAACTGGGGAGAGAGTAAAAACCCTTTCAGAGAAAAGTAATATTTGTGCAATTGGCCCGGCTGAAAGTTGGCTTTTCAGGCAAGTAAGGAGTCAAGAGGTTATTTTATATCTAATATTAATGGACAAGTTGATCACTGCTTGCACATTTTTTTATAATTTATTTTTATTCTTTAAATGAAAACTAATACATTTAAGGGACCTGCCTACCAGAGCATTGAGATGCTTTGCTTTAAAAAGTATCAACCTGTTGCTATAGCTGGCATGTCAAATTCACAAGCCGCATGCGGCCTTATCCATGATTTTGGGTGGTCTGGGGACCTTATGATAGACCAATGTGCAATGTTATGGTAGCTACAGACCAGGGAAACTTGGAAAAAATCACATAAATTCTTTGACGTCAGGGAAAACAGGGACATGTCAGGGAATTCAAATACTTGAATAACTATGGACCTAGTGAATGATTTGGTTTTTCGATGTTAACAAAATGGATTGACTAAATATGTCTATAATAATATGAAATAGTTGTAAAGATTCTGTTTAATACTACACGGGACCACAAATAATACCTAAAGTATTAAATACTAGTAAAAAAAGATCTCATAAGAATGTTAATGTTTGGTAGCCTAAGATTTTTCGAAAATATGTGATCAATGCAATAAACGAAAAACTTACCATACACCAAGAAAAGGTGTAAAAAGATTAGGTCAGAATGTTTTTAAATCATCATGAACTGTTTCCAGACTGTGCCTGGGTCTGTTTAGTAAAATGCCTCCCTCTCACTTGCACACTTGCTGCTATCTGTTCCTCCCATCTCTTCCTTGCGGTTTCTTCCTTAAATGCTTCATATCCATTAATCTTCTTGGAATCCTCTTCCCTTTCATCCTCATTATGTGTCCATACCATCTCATCCTAGCTTCCTCTACTATCTCATGTACCCCATCTTTAGACTTTACCTCGTCATTCCTAATCCCATCTCTTCAAGTGACAGCTAGCATGCTCCTCAAAAACTTCATTCCTATGACTCCCGACTGGAATACACTCGCTTCTTTCTAGATTAATTTCTCTCGCCTCTGATATTTTTTAATATTAAGCTAAAAAATGGCTTTGTGTCAAATTACAAATAGTTTCTAGAAGCACCCATTTTTGAGAAATTTGGCAGAGAAGGACCACCTCAAAATAAGTGAGATATATATAATAAATAAATAAAAACAGACAAAGCCCACTATAAATTATTTCTAGAAGCAACCACTTTTATAAACATTTTTAGGCAAGGACCACTTTAAATAGTTTTGAGAGCATCCAAAGTTTGCAAGAAAAGGCCCACTCTAAATAGCTTAGAGATAACTCTAGTTTTCAAATATTTGCTGGAAGAGGACCGCCCCAAATAGTTTCTAGTGTTATCTAAATTTCAAAAAAAGTATGGGGAAGGACCATTTAAAATAGTTTGTACTTATAAGGTAGTCTAATTTAAAAAAATCATGACATAGCCACTCCAAATATCTTCTAGGTTTATCCACTTTTCATTTGATGAGGGAGGGTCCTTAGGGGTCAAATCCCTCTTTTGTTGTTTCTAATTCCCCTGCCCCCTTACCCCCTGCACAAATAAGTATTTGCCACCATTGAAGTCGAGCAGAACAAAGACAGGCTTACCAAGTTACATAAATCAAATTTCATGACTTTATCCTGACCTATTCATTAATATAAGACAAAATATCAGACAATATTAAGACAAGAGACAGAGAAGTGGGTAGTAAGAAATACCTAAGAATCCAACAGCCACCAATAAAACTTCCTTAATTGCTAAAAAAAAAGTTACTAACTTTCCCCTCAGACTGAGATTTTCATTTAAAATTTCATAACGTCTTATTTCTAGATATTTTTCCATTTCATAACTATGTCATCACTGGGCAGTAGTTATAAATTAAACCTAATTTTGATCAAAGTTGGTATAAATAATTCTATTCTTACCGAACAATGAACTTGGCTCACAAAAATCCATGACCTGGAAACTAATGTCATGACTTTTACACAACTTTCATGACTAAAATCTGATTTAATGACTTTTTCATAACTTTCATAACAGATAGACAACCGGAAAAAGAGGGTAACACCTTGGTGCTTGGCATCACACACACACCTAAGTGCAACATATACATTGTAAACCTTGCTATTCTATCCTCTTTCAATATATATTTAGTCTGACAAATTGGAATCATTATTTGTTAACAGAATATTTAGCTCTTTAAGGAAACCCTCTTTTTACTCTTCGAGCCAACATGAAAGAAGGTACAGGAAAGAGAGAAATTAGAAACAATCACAATATCACTTTTAAATTGAAAAGTGGAATAAAGTTCAGACTTTACATTGCCACCACTGGACAGTGAAGGAAATAAATTTTTACCTATAGTTCACCTGAACTGAATTTAATTCTATTGAAACTTTAATAAGGAGGAGTGTGAAATGCACGACTTAACTTCTTTAAAGGGTTTAAAAAAAACATAGGACATAAAAAATTTTATTATATATTGAATGAGGTAACAAGCTTACTGTGGATTATTATGCTACGTATATTTACAGCCACTTAGTTCTGAACCCCCCTTAACTAAAATAAGGAATAAACAGAAGGTCCAAAACACCAATGAATAACAAGGAGGCAAAAGGGGGGCAATAGGAGTGATCGATTGGAGTTCTGTCCTTAGAATGCCTGAGTTCAAACATTCGAAACTCAGATCTCGCAGCCCACACCAGTTGCAGAAGTAAATATATGGACGGTCAACCTCGTAGAGCTCATTAACGAAAAGGTATATATCCCAAAATTAAAGTAAAACGAAAGTAATGTAAAAATACACTTCCTATGGGTATGGTGAACTATTAGACTAATAAATGCATGAAGTGGTTTTAAGTTTATATTTATTCATCAAGAAGTTAATATCATATGAAAATATATAATAATATATTATATAAAGAAAATCTTTGAAATATACAAGAAGCTTTCGACAAGCTATTATTCCCACCTTCTGACGACATGCGAAATTTTAAAAGAAACATCAATTAATTATTTTGAGCGCCAGCATTAAAGAA
The DNA here is from genome assembly GCA_901482245.1 of Timema douglasi. NCBI lineage: Eukaryota > Metazoa > Arthropoda > Insecta > Phasmatodea > Timematidae > Timema > Timema douglasi. The sequence continues at coordinate 75,496 of CABEEJ010002150.1, forward strand.
CAACAACATAATCAAATGTGGCTTTAGCTCAACTACAACCTTATAACGTCAAGACTTCCATTAGTAAAGTTTCTTTGCGGAATAGCAGCCATAATCATGTTATCCTAATTAGTTAACTAGCAGAATACATTTCTTATAAAACATAAGAATTGACCCAAAAACATCTTAATAATCTCAGAACAATTACCCCCTATTCCATTATGCAGTTAATGCTAAACAATCTCTTTATAATAACAAAATATTCCATAGAACTTCTCAAAAGACAATTAACTAATCATACGTTGAAGCTTAACGATTTCATTGTAAAATAAGACCATTCTACGCATTATGTAAATTTGAGCCCAGTTAAAAAATTCCAATTATTTACAAAAGGTCAAAATATCAAATACGTAAATAAGAGAATTCAATATAGACATTATTTCACAAAGTTAAAGATATCGATAATATCCTAAGTTCAATGATCGATCCTTCCCATGGCAAGTAATTAAATCAACATTATCTCAACAATCAATATTATTGACATGACTATGTTACAAATTAACCACTTAGAAATAAACAACAGATCTTATTTTTATTTAAAGCATTTAAGAAAAGGCCGAAAGATAATTTTGGAATGTGTAACAAAGAGAAAAAAAAAAGGAAAATATACTAAAATAGCCAAAGACCTTGCATTTTAACAATTTGAAGCCGGAGCTTCTCCTTCCCCAAATAAATCATGTCTAAGAGTGACGACAAGGTGTCCTGCCACCACTATATATACAACACAACCCAGAGAAAATGGATGATGGGAAAAAGGGTGGGGGACAACATGCGCATGACACCATAGCTTCTAAATAGTTTTTTAGAGCTTCGAGATTATCATTGAAAATATACGAGTAAAAGTGTCTTTGCCGCTAGAGCTCTTTGCATCTCAAGTTCTTTGCCACTATTTCATAACAATACTGGTGGTCAGTCTAATTCAGGCCACAGGTGCGCATAGTTGTGATTGATATTTTCTCACGTTGGTGTTTTGCATCGGCACTGGGAGTGGTGCAATGGGGTAAGAAACAAGTTTCTCTTCAATTCTTTTAGCCCAATATTACAGTTCATTTTTTGTGTTAATCCTCTATATTAATCATTCCTCTAACATGTTACAAGGTTTCCTCTTTTATTTATAAATATGCATTTCCTCTTTTTCAAAGAAGGTACGTATAACAAAATATAGTTCATAAAGTGAAAAAAAATCCATTTATGTGTAATCATTATTTACCACTTTTAATATAATCTATTTTCTTTAAAAAAAATTGCGCATTACACAATCCCTCCTAATGAGTTTCGATAGAATGAAACATAAGTCAGGTGATTGAGAAGTAACAATTTGTTTTCATCAAGAGGCAGGCATTGCCTCTTTGTCCAATAGAAGCAATATAAAGTTTAGAATAGGTTTCTCTTTTCATTGTAAAAAGCATATTATGAGTGTTCCTTTTATTTGTTCTCTCTCTCTCTCTCTCTCTCTCTTTCTTTAATACACCTTCTTACTTATTTAACAGGAATATATTAAAGTATTGGTTTAATTTTATTGTAACTACAGTAGTATGATTTCCCACTAGTGTCTACCAAATGAAATATTGAAGCTGGTGGAAATATGCTTGTATTTAACTAAATAATGTAATATGAGATAATGTTTATAATTTGATGCAATCTAATACATTTAGGATATATTGTATACCATTGCTTTACTCGCTTTAAGCCAGTATTTTGATACACATATTTGTAAGTAATTCTTTAAGGAAAACCTATTCTTCAATCTTTAGATATGTGTATATGTTAGTTTAACATTTTACAAAGCTGCCACCAAACTCGGAGGGAGTATTATGTTTCTCTTTTTATTTTGCACGTTCAATTTTATTTGCCCTCTATAATATATTGCTGCTATTATTATTTTATTTTTTTCCTCTTTATAATTACTTTGATAAATAAAGTTATGTGCTTCAAAACTGAAGAGGTTTTCCTTAAAGATAAATGTTTATGATTAATTTAGTTAAAGCTATACTATTCTTGTATATGTAAACTGTATGTATAATGCCTTAAAGAAAGTTTAGAGTAAGGTTAGGGGTATCAAAGAACAAATGAAAACTAGTCTAATTGAATGTTTTATATAAAAAAAGTAATTGTTATTAGTGATGATAATAGTACAAGATAATTAAACTAAGAACAAGTGCCATCTCCCCTAGTTGCTGATTTAGAACTTTGGCTCGCTAAGCTCTTGAAAAAAAACTTTCTCAAATCTCAAACAAATCCATCATAACAATGTATCTACAGCTAAGTTTTGAAAGCTAGCCACCCAAATTACACATCATACTAACTCGACCCACAATCTATGACTTGTAACAGAAAAACTGAGAAAAAGACTAAATGTTACACAAACAAATTAGTGATGAGTCATAGCTAATAACAAGGAAATTAGTTCATCAACGCACTGAAACAAACTGTTTTTACCCCTTCAACCTCAAACTATAATAAACAAGTTTATAAACATGGGTCTTATTTAACCTATACGTTGTGAAAAACATAAGCTATAATTATTGGTTAACGTTCCCAGATTTTTATTTTCTTATGTTATAATTTTGTTAGTAATGATTATTAAATTTGCTAAAGAAAATATAACTTACTAATTTATATATATATATATATATAATGTGAATTAACATTCAGCTTGCTGTAAAATTAATAATCTCAGGTACAAGTTTTTTCAATTCTTAGCTACCACATTAATAGTTATACATATTTTTAAAACTAATCTTATATCACATCTGACATCATTCTGAACGCTACTACTGCCATCTGTTTAAAACAAACTTGGATGTGTATATGTTTTTGTAAAAATCAAACTTTCCAATCTGTGCCTCAATGTCTGAGCTTGTGTAAAATCGTGTGATGTTTCTAAATGTTTTCAACCAAATAACAAGATTTTATTTCCTATTTAGCAAATATCTAATTATAATGGAATATATTTTCTTAAGAATATATAGTAATTGCATTCTATTCTTACAATTTTACTTAAATAAAGAGTTCATAAATTTGGTGGATTTTTTCCCCACATTACTTATATATTTGTTTTTATAATTGCCTCTCGTGTTCAACTATTTTTATATTTATATACAAACATTTATTTAAGCTATATAGCATAATTTTGTTACATTGTATGGATATGTGATAAGTTGAGTAAAGGGTTAAAACTCACAAAACAAAAACCTACAGCCTTTCTTTGACGGGTGTTTTTACAAAATGAGTTGTATGCTTTATACATTTTAATTTATACTATATAATTAATATGTTAATACAGTTTATTTATTGTATAATTTTTAATAAACAATTTATCATGTTATTGAAAACTACCTTTTCCTTTCGTGGCTTTATACCAAACCTATCTATTAAAGTGTAAATTATATGGAAGGTACAGGAACTAATAAAATGAACAAACATAATGTAGCTTTTACATTTACAGTTCATACTTTACACTGCTGCCACTGGAAAGAGTTACCGTATTTCACCTAATAATGGTCGCATTCTGTTTTTCAGTCTTGGTTTATTACCCATAATGGAGTGGCGGCTGAGATGCTTCTCACAGTAATGTATCACAAGCATATGTCCACTATTTTAGCTTGGCTGGAAGGAGTTATGTACTATCATGTGACTAGATTCGCCTTCCTGCCCACTCCCCTCTATAAACCACAAAGCTCGGCTAGGCATGTGACAGTACAGTCCCAACATGCTACAAAATATAACTTGAAATCTGTTAGGTGTGGATATAATATGAGAACAGTTTTTGAAAGGGTAATTTTAGGAGTAAAATATCGCATTATATTTGGGCTAGTACAGTATTAAGTAAAAATATATATATTAATATTTTTTAAAGCTTCACAGAACGGTCCAACCATACTTTTCCCCTCTATTAACTAAGCATTAAAAATGCGACGATTATGCAGTGAAATATGGTATTTCCATTGTAAAATCTATACAATTCTGTAAAAAGTTCACTATGAAAAAACACAAAATTCATATTTTCTATATAGTTATTTATTTAAAAATTCTAAAAGATTACAAAAAAACCATTTCATTGTTAGTAATTAATGTGCCCTCCTTTAGCTCTACAGCAGGCCCTCATACAATCTGGCAGAGGGGCATATTGTGACCTCTTGCCAAAATGCAGCCATATATGCTTCAATTCTTTGCATCTTCTCAAGCTTAAACGACAGGTGCAATGAAGGATGGCAGAAACTTATCTGTTCGAGTGCGCCTAACCTTCATTTGTGGTCTAGGATATGGCTCAAATCTGCTTTCATCAGAGAAAACACATTTTTGCCATGCTTGCCTCTCATAGCCAAGTAATTCAGCAGAGGCTTATGCAAGGCTATGTAAGACATTAGCACAGCATCTCTCAGGTAAGCTAGCCCTACAAACATGTTTATTCATGTTAACAATTTTACGGTCAGTTCTAATTGAGGTTAGCCTGGCCACAGAGAAAGAAAGACTAGAACCACAGCCGTAGTTATCAATATGCAGCAGCTTTAAAGTTTGAAATTTGAATATTAGCGCACTGCAGACCTTACTTACAACAGGTTTGTAAGCCAAGTGAAGTCAGAAGAGCTCTTTTCCTTGGTGATACTCAAACAAGAAAACATCTGGAATCTTCCACTTTGATGAGATTACACCATATTTCATCAATTTTTGAAATAGGAAAGAAAAAAAAAGTGCCAGAACAGTTAACTGGAAATGCCTTCTTGTGGACATTTTACTAGGAAGAGGGGTTGAAACACTTAACAAAAGGTAAGATTTTATGATGGTGCCACAGAGACTTGCCAACAATACAAAAAGATAAAAGGCCCACCCAGGCATTTTAAATCAGCAGAGAAGATTTTAACATAAGGATTCAATAAGTTCAGTATTATAAAATTGCCCCTTAACTTGAAGTGTATTAAGGGTGGAGACTTTTGGATTGGAATAATATGAAAGGAGAAAATCTAAATCATCACACACTCTAAATTTCATTACAGATCTTATGTAAAGCGTGGTTTCCCATGGCTTGAAAAATGTTGTATTTTAAACTTATGTCATTTTGAAATACATTTGAATTTTGGTTTGTGTCAATAATTGTCAATTATGATTATATTAACCCAATTTAAATAGGCAATGAACAAGGTCACCAGCTACAGGTGAGTGTATTTTATTATTTTGAAAAAATAAATTATTTAAAATTTTGTTTGATAGTTTAAATTTTTTTCCATTAGGTGCATCAGTGACTTATGAATAGTGTGCTTATTTTGTAAAGAAAAACATTTTTAAGCTACAAAATGCCAACTATGCTGTGTAGAAAAAGGACAGCGCTACTGTGGAAACCAATGAGCTAGAAAGTGGTTTTAAGTTTAGTTAAGAGCCTGCACTGCAGTTTTAAAGAGTGAAATAATGCTTTATAGAAGAATTTTCACAGGATCAATTTGCTACCATGAGAAGATTTTAAACTTTTTTATATTTATTTATTTTGAATGAAATTACCTACTCGCTAAACCAACATTGAATCAAATGTCCACTAAACAGAAAATGATTCAAAGTTGTGGCACACATATCTTATGCTATTTTTATGATATACAGTCACAGGTTGGCAATCAAAGTTTGGTGTATTTGTATAATATATAGGCCTTTATTTGTGTGACATTTTACATAATTTAAATGCCAGTACCAAAGTATGGTAGGTTGAGCTGGGGTAGACATATTTCACCAAAGTTCTTCATCACCACTTTGGACGAGAATTTATAATTTAGTAACATAAAGTAATATCCTGGTAGGAAGAAACTTCAAAAAAATGCAATTTTATTTTTTACAATCTTCTTTGTTATTACTTTACTACATTCTTAGTATTGATAATATCTATAAATATTTGACTTGATGCCTAAATATATGAAAATTGTTTTAATAATGTTTGTAACTGACAAAAAGTTCCTTCCTGTCTGAATTTGAATACATCACCAAATATTGCACAATATGTATTTCACAAAAAAAAAATCACTAACAATTTGTTGAAGTTTAACTCTTCCTGAGCAGTTTATTAAAATACCCTCAAACTATATATACCATGTCTCCATTTACAGATAAATCTAGTTCGGGAAAGCCTCTTCACTCTTTTTGAAGTACTGTAGCTTATTTATTCCATACCAATATTTTACAGGGAATAATGGACAGGAAAGAAGGATCAGAACAAATGTGTAGAAATGGGCTGAATTCACTTTCACTCGAATCTTATTTTTTATTTTACCTATGCATTTCAAATTTGAATTTCATAGCGATATGATTTTTTCTAAGGATGTGTGAGAACCATTTTTTTTCAATTCGAGACAATCTTGAGACGAGGATATAAAAAATTATTGAGACATGAGAAAACATCCTTTAAAGGTACAAAAATGTAAATATATAGATTATAAGAGTTCCTTTTTGATATTTGAGCTGGTGCATGCTTTAGATTGTCTTATATAAACTTTTACACTGAAAGGAGGAAAAAGAGTTTACATTCTCCATTGCTATCACTACCTTTCCCTCTTTTCTGTTCCTTCTCCCAGATATCTTTCTAAGAATGTACTTATATCTTTAAAATAAATATAAGTTGTAGATCATATATATTATATACTTTAAATCTGTGGTATAACAAGTCTTATACAACTATTTTTTTATCACCTTGTCTTACTACCTATCCAGATTATAAACATATATGATAATAATTTCTCTAATGGAATAGGGGTGAGGAAGGAAACATTTTAGAGGTAATAATCTACCCACATTTGTGTGGAAAGAGTGGGAGACCAATTAAGAAAAACCAACTTCAGTAGACCTGACAAGGGTTTGAACACTAATCTCCTCATCTTTAGTAGGCCAGTCTAACACTAGTGTGACACCTTAGACCATTCAGCTTTATACAACTAATCCAAGGACATTAGGAGTAATGTATAAGAAGTGGGAGAAGAGTTAGACGAATTAAAATATTTCAGAGGCACCAAAAACTGTTGGAATGTTGGTATTCTTTTATGACGAGTTGCAGTTGTTTAGTGTAGCCATATTTGTGGTAGCGCATGCGCAGCGTGTGTCTTTACCAGACAATAGACAGTCGAGTCATGGCCGTTATAGTTTAGGGAAGCACATTCGTGACATCGTTACTTGTAACTTTATTGTGCTGACTAATGTTTGTTTTATTGTGTTATCTTGTTTGTTTCGGTTCACTTGACCCACGGCGATCTTTCTCTAACAAAAACACCAGTTCTAAGTTTGATTAAATACAGCACTTAAGGAGCAATTTCAGCACCAGCTTACTATTTTCAATATTTGATATAATTTGCTCTATAATATTAAATAAGAAACATTGACTCTGCATAGTTATTAGAAATATATTACTACTATAAAAGTAATACACAAACAAAATGATTTAATTTAAAGAAAATCTATGGTCTATTTAATTTGTAACTAAATTAAATGTGAAAAAGAAGCTAATTCAATGAAATATACCTTTAGGAGATTTTAATGATAAATATAATTAAATGTGGAACTTAGCTTAATCAGGCAAACACCTGTCTACTGATAGAAATAAGGTTTTCAGGTCTAAAGGTCTTGGCAAAATGTGAAATTGTATCTGTTCTCTTCAACTAAACTAATTTTAGGGTGTGGCTGTTTCTATTTTTAGGTCTTTGTTAGATTTTTTTTTAATCCATCCAATTCAGCTTTGCATGGTGTATACTTTTTATTGCAATGTTTGAACTTAATAATAAGTTTACTTTCCATTATAAAATATATTAATTTCACTCTTGAAGGGCTAATCAATTTCAAAGATAATAGTGAAGAGTTATCAGTAGTTACAATCAGGTTTAATTTAATACTTATTTTAACAATCATATCTTAATTGCAATTGCTGATCTTGTAAAACTGGGAGAATATAATAAATAGCACAAACAAAGCTTAATCTAAAGAAGACCATGGAAAAGTGGCAGTGAAAGTTTGAAGAAAATAATGAGTGTTTTATTAACTAATCTTCCATTAAGATTTTCAAGACCGTGAACCTCTTGAAAAAGATAAACTGGGCTTCTTCCCATTGATTTTCATTAATTTCCCAACATAAATATTTGTACTTTTAACAATAAAACAATATTTGCAAATGAATAAATTCATTTTATATCTATAATTTACAATGAACAAGGCTGTAATAGGAGAGGGTGTTCAGCCCCCCCCCCCTGAAATCTTATGAACAAAATATATATATAGCTTTATTTATGGTTCAAACATTATCAAAATTTACAAGTAAAAATCAGGTGGCTGTGTTATCATAAAAAGCACTTCAGAGAGCTTCTAGAGGTGTTTAATATCAAAAATGTTTCCAAGCCTTCGGCAATTAGGAGGTTATGTTGCCATAAAAAACACTTCAAATAGCTTTTAAAACTGTTTATCACTTAGAATTTTTTTCAAACCTCCAGTAATTGGGGAATAAGCCACCCCCTCCCCCAAAATTATTGGCTGGCTACGGCTTTGACAATGAAGGCTTGTTTAATGGTTAGCACTAAATTAAGTGTTTGATTTAAATGGGATGTCCTGATTTAAAGTATGTGTGCATCATCAAATCTAAAAAATAATAAAACTATATACATGTAAGGAGATCTTTGGGTTTAAGTTTAATTTTAACGAGATTCTTTTTCATATAAACCTGGCAACTACTCGTGTTTGTGGTGTTGAAACATATAATAATCAACTTCTTCTGAATTAAATTAGAAAACTCTTACTTATATGGTTGAGTTTGCTTGAACCCTTCGTCCATGTAAGGCTTTGATTCATCCAACAAAAACATTTAGTCCAGTAAAATTAGCATTTGAGGTAGACATTTTGAATAAAAAGATGCAATCTTTTGTAATCACTTCTATTTAACGTCTTCAAAAATCAACAGAAAATCCCAAAAAATCCTGCTGCCGGTTTCCCGCCATTTTGAGAGGGAAGTCAGCCATGTTAGATTTAGTGCATGCGTTCAGTTTTTTCAATGGTGTTACTAAAGTATTTGTCATACATTTTTAATTCTTTTTCCTATATTATTTACAATAAAAACTCTTAGATTCAACTTTATCCTATGACCAACAATTTTTTCAAAATGTCAGGCCGAAGCAAAAAATTATGACTGCTAAACTGTTTTTTAAAGGAACATAAAAAGTTTCACAGACAAAATCTGAAAAGAATGTTCAAACAAAATTTGCTGGAAATTGTGTGAGCTTTAAAATGAGGTTTAACACTGGCAGAATGTATCATGCCACAGCAATATGATCATGTTAAAAGTGCTTAACTCTCGTGGTGTGATTTTCAGTGTCATAAGCTTTATCTATGACATTATGTTTGAATAGCAGTAAATGATTTAAATTGTTATTTTAATTCATTGTGTTGTTCACACCACACAATTTTCATTATTAAACTGCAACTAGTATTGTTTGCAAATCTTAATTAATACGTAAGAGTGATATAATGTATTATACATAATTACAATCTGTCAACAGCAAACAATCACACGAGAGAGTGAGCTCTCTGGTCCAGCAGCAAGAACCATATCAGTGGCTTTAGCAAACAATGGCTGTTCGAACGTGACCATTACATGTGATTAACCACTTTTGATAGCTTCTTCTGTTGCCTGCTGAAGTGAAGCGTAAATTGTTGAAGGATTGCCAGGATCTTGATTGACAAATGGAAGGGGCAGTACTGATGACACTTCGTACAACTTAAATGTCATTGCTAGTTCCATGAAACCATTCCATTTTGAACGTGGTATAATGTTAAGCCATGTTCCCAATATCCACAACACATCTAGTCGAAAGGCTACGTGAAAATGTTACTAACATCTTTACCCACGAGAAGAGTGTATCCTGGTTGTGATGGTTGTTTATAAAATGTTACTTTTGTAAATCCAATTACGGCCAAATCTCCTTTTTTTTATGACGTCCTTCCTTGAAATTGACTTGTTTGTATGAACAGCTTTTGTTGGTGTTACACACTTTATGGCACCCATTGAATAAATGTGTGGTGCCCATCAATAGTGTTTATGTTATGGCTTGCATTATCATAAACAAATTGTATGTAAGCATGTTCATCAATTGTTGGCTTAGCATGTTGCGTGACTGCCGATTCATATCTGACTGCTTCTTTTATTTATAACAATGACCAAAGTTTGATAGTATATCTATCATCATTTGCGATCCATACCGCCTATGGAGGTAAACACTGAGACCTATCTGTAGAGGATATAAAATACTTTGGTCTAAGGGCAGCAATAATGGAATGCTGAATAGCCAACACTTTTCTATAATTTCTCTTTTTCGTTAACTTTTTTTAGGCTCCACTAAAGTTTTAAAAAATAGCTGGCCTAAGTCACCAACCAATTCAGGGATCCTTGTTTGTATTTGTTCAGGTCTTGGAAATATGTCGGTCTCATATGGTTTTGAAAAGATTTGTTGTCTTACAATATGAGCAGCTGTTTTGAAAATCCTCTTTTTTTCATCTGTAACGATTTGCTCTCTCTCTGTGTACCATTTCTCTGTCAGTATTTTGTCTCTGACTCCTGATAAACAAACAATAGTATGTTTACCATGAAATTCTTTTATAGTTACACCTTCATCAAAATATTCCTTCAATTTTCTTTTAAGGTGAGTTGAACTGTAAGAAGGTGCAGAAATATCTATAGCAGTTAGCTGTAAGCTTTACAACGAGCTCGTTAATTGTAAAGTGGCACTCATCATTGCTATAAAAAATGTCACATAAGCTTTGAAAAGCATCCATCCGGATGCATTCCACTTGATGGATTTGTTCCTGGGTTTGAAGACCCAGGTACTTGCAATCGTTGGTAGCACTGCCAGTGGTAGTGGCCCTCTTCAGCAACAAGATCGATTATTCCTGCTAGCCATGTATGCACCTCATTGGACCATTCACAATCTTCTTTATTACGGGCAAATTGACCAATTTTATGTACGCAATTCAAGATGGTCACAGCACTCCATGCTTGTTTCTCAGGGTTTGGGGTGAGAAAAATTGACTTGTTTGAAGCAGGGAGAAGAAACGTTTTTTGAAAGAGTCTTGCTCTCAGTGTTTGTTATTGTATAAAAACATCAGTAATCACACATTTTCTGAAATGTTGAAAACAATACGATTGAGTAGCGCCATTCAAAGCTAAAGAAATGCAATCCTTGTGTTTCTATTAGTTTAAAATAAGATGTTCCTAGTTTATGTTGAGATTTAATTTATATTCTATCATTTTTACTTTTAAGATTCTCCTCTCTTTCAGTTTTCTTACTTTCTGCTTTAACCCTTTGGATGCCAAGAGAAATGATAAAAAAATGTGCTAAAAGTGCCAAGCTATTTTGCTGAAAAATACATGATTTTGTTTAGATTTTAATAACTTAATTATTCTTTGAACTTCTTGCACTCAAATTTTTACATAAGATAGCTAACATGCTTGCCAATCCGATTATATAATTATACATATACTTTTTTATTTTTTAAATACAATAAAAAATCACTAGCCATGATATAAATAAAAGTAGCTTGAACATACGAGAATGCAGTGGAAATTAAATCTAACCTATCTGTTGACTTAATACTGAACTAAGAGCTCGAAAACATGGTATCACTGTGATCGACGCTGGCAATTTTAGCAAATATTTTGCGCATCATTCTGAGCGACGTCGGCACTCAAAGGGTTAAAATATAATTTTAGTCATCGGGTATTAATATAAATTAGTTGTTTTTAAATAGGCTTGCATCTCGATACATCCATGAGACTTGAAATGTAGGAGCTCAACGAAATTGCCAACTAATCCTCTTACCATCAAGCAATCAGATTTTTTCAGTACTTGTGTTGTGTAATTATCATTTAAGATGTGAGCCTATGAGGAGGTGTGAAATCGGCTGAATTCAAAACAATAAAGTGGTTGATCAATTTTATGATGCCAACTGTACAGACATTATGCATGTAAACTAACTATGAGAAATTAGTGAGAAAGAACTACAAAATAAGTGCCTGATGACTAAGAAATATGTGACAATTCAAAATAGTGTAAAGACACCGTAAAACATGATAGAGAAGGGAGCCAACCTAGAAACAAAACACATAGGTCACCCCTTGCTGTGAACAAATAAACTTATTTCCATGATGTTTGTCCACATAATTGCACATCAGTTAAATTTTCACATATAAACCTTGAACATAATTGCAAACACATTGACATTTTAGAGTTTTTCATTTATTGATTAGTTCAATGATAAGAAAAAATAACACTAAGCCAAAGGTCCTCATCTTTAGAGTGAAATGTGATTCATAATAGATACCACAACCTGTAATATAAATAATACCTTAATTTCAGTATTCCCGATCAAAAGTCACACTAGGTAAGGTGCACTTTTGAGAGTTTGATTGCATTATAATACTGCGTTTTTAGCACCTGGGAGCTGGTCATAGTGGTATAGAAACTTACCACTCATCACATCATCTCCAAACAAAACTAGCCTACGAAAAACAATCAATATCCTAGCATCCTTGGACCTGCTAGTGTAGGTAGTAGAAATGAGTATTTATTGTTTTGAAAGTAAACAGTGAATGTAATGAAGTATAGAAACACTAAAAGCCTGACCTTACTATTCAAAGTGGTTTTACTCTGTTTAAAGAGCATCTTGAAGCTCTTTGAAGTTTGTCACATACCACTTGGCCTTAGCTTTTACTTCCTCCCTAACAACATTGCCACCATAACCTGTAAGGAAAGCATTCAACACAATTAAAACCCTATAACAAAGCCATTTATATGAATGGTGAAACTTAAACTTATATTTCTAATTTGCTACCAAAGCATCGATATCTTGAACAGTGCATACTTCATCACATGAAAATCAACTTAAGATGGTGAATGTTTTCCCAAAAAAAGTTTTAGAGGAAGGTGTGAAAAAACACTTACAATATAGTTTTAAGTCAATTTCAAATAATTTATGTTATCAATTTTAATTAATTACCAAAGGTTTACCCACTAATAAAATAATAAGTTTATATTTTCACATTTTAATCAAGCTTTTTTTATGTGCATTTAACCTTGACAGATTTATAAAAGCTAAATAATTTAGATATTTTATTTGTGGAGAAAGCACAGGAAAGACGGGTGGAAACACATAAAAGGATACTAGCACAATACAGTTATAGTGAAAATAAAAAAGAACACAGTTCACACTGTACACTACTCTCACTGGATAAAGAAAACGAAGAAAATTGATAGTTACCACCCAATTTCTTGACCTAGGATACATTTTATTGGAACTCACCAAGAGGGAGTATGTAACAAGCAACGCAAATTCCTAATGATAATCATCATCAACCGTTTCCAGCCGGTGACCAGGTCAGTTTAGTAAAATGCCTTTATCTTCCTTTGTCCTTTGACCATTCTTCCTCTTTTAATTGCTTACATTCTTCTCCTTTCCCTTGCAGACTTGCTATTATCCTTTCCTCCCAACATTTTCTTGGTTTCCCTTTTGGTATTTTTCCTACATAAATAACCTCCATCATTCTCCTTTGCATCCTTTTCTTTTTCAATCCTCATTACTTGCCCATATCACCTCAGCCTTGCTCCCTCTACAATCTCATGTACTCCCTGTACCCCCTCTCTCACCCAAATAACTCAATTCTAAATCCTGTTTCTCTTAGTGACAGCTAACATGTTCCTCAAACTTAGTTTCCATGACCTCCACTCTCTTAAATTCAATGACCATGCTGCATATATGACTATGGGTACAAAGAACACCTTATGCAGCACTTTCTTACACTTTAAGGACACTTCTCTCTTCCATATAAGGTCTTTTACACACCTATAGAAAAACTGCCCCTGCTGTATCCTTCTTATCAGATCCTCTATACTACCACTACTCCTCAATCACGCTTCCAAGATATTTTACATTATGTACCTTTCTCAGCTCGACCTCATCCAACTTTATATAATAGGACAGTGTAGAAAAACTGTACATTAATGTAAAGTGATTGAAAGTGAAGGAAGCCAACCTGAAAGGTTAGTTATGTTAGGCCTAGATAGAGACAAACACACCTCTCTTCATTTCTTATTACACTTTTCACGCTTCCAACTTCTTTACACTTTCACAGTTACACATTGTTTTTAAATTTTCTGAAATATTCCTTTTTTATATAAAGAGACATACACAAATGGAAAGTAGAACACAAAGATACATGGGACTAAATGCTTAACTAATTTGAAAAATAACTGAAAACTGCTCTGTTGCCAGATTGATGCAACAGTATGAAGGCTTGATTAGAGAGCTTGATGAAAAATTAATAACTAACAAAAGTCTGATGCTTAAAAGAAGTTTATGCAACAAGCAAATTGCATTTGAAACTGTAAAAAGTTTTCATGATGCTTGAACGTGGTTCACCTGGTTAGGAAGCTAATGTACTGGGCTTCTACACTGTCTTATATTACATTAGGCAATAACTCACTCTACCATCCAACTATATAGCTTTATTAGGCCTTATCCTTTTACTTACCATTACCATCACTTCACTCTTCGCTATGCTAAAGATATACATGGAAAGAAATACAGGAAAGAGAGGTAGGAAGAGTTATATTTTAATTACCAGTAGTACGGTATTTTTCATGAAAAGGGATCCAGTGTTTGGATTAAATATTTTAGGAATGGGACCATTGAATCCTTAAGGATTTTCAAAATTTGATACAAGAAATTTCAAATTCAAGATTCAAATTCTTAGAAAAAATAACAATTTTTTCAAGTGAAATTGGTTTTAGAGCTCTAATACTGCTTATTGGTGGTTCAGAACCAATTTTAACTATAGGATGAGCTTAGCAACAAGCACCCAGACCAGTATTTTAACAATTAACTGAATGTATGAATGTTATAATGTATGGTTTACAAGAAATTATGTAACATTTAGTTATTATTTGTATTTTCTATTATTCTGTTATATTTTTATTTTCCCTTTTGTTCATAATTTTTTCCGAGATTCAGATTCGTAAAATAGTGGATTTGACCCCTCTAATTTATTTATTTATGATTCAGGTTGTAGTATGACTTTGTAAATTAAATCATCAGTACTATCTTGACAGGAGTATTTACTCCACTTGTCCATGGTTTAATGTTGTTTACAACTATAATCTCATTACAATGGTATCTTATTTTACCTTATATTGCCTCTTAAAAGCTCATCTGAATCCTACAAAAACCAGAATCAAGCTTGTGACGTGTGTGTTTGGTGTAGGGTACAGACAACTCTAGCGCTAGGGTCTGTGATAGATCAAAGAGAGAGAGAGTTTGTCTGAAGCAAACAGCAGTTAAGTTACTCGTGAAACTCGTAAGAGCCAAGACCTCCTAATATGTGTAGACTGGTCAGTCAGTCACTGTCCGCCACACACACTTACATGTCGCGGGATCTTAGTATGTTTTGTAACTTTATCAATAAACTATATAGTATATACATAACTTCACATCAATGATTTGATTATTGCTTCTGAAACATATCCACGGCCTATGGGGGCCGAATGGTAGCAGAAGCTAAAATAACCCTGCCTTTGACAATTTTTTGAAGTCCTATATTTCCACCTGATCCAAACTAGGGATGGACGGGAATGACTTTTTATTTCGGGATGGGAAGAGGACGGGAAATTAGTCAAAATATCGGGATTCGGGAAGGGAAATTTTAAAATTACCCTTTAGAATAATCTTAGATTTAAAATATATTGATTTCTAAACTAATATGGTAAGACTTGTTAAAGTTATAATATTATTAAAACCCACTTCGGTGGCTGCATGGTCTAAGGCACCACTCTCGCAATAGACAAGACTACCGATAAATTTGGCCGACTGTATCAAGGGTAGTTTTTCCTGTATGGTTTCCGACTTCGTTCCCACAAATGCAGGTACACCTCTAAATTCAATCTTCCTCACTAATAGCATTTTTTTATCAAATCAAATAACACAATTTTGTATTAATATCTAATAATACAATTAATAAAATGGTTAATTTTATTACATTTTTGATGGAAATGAATTTTATTAGTTAATTTCCTTTGAAAATGATGTTTTATATATAATTATTTGCATAGGGGGAAAAAATACTATAAAACATAATGTTTGGCACCCCTTTCATTTGCTTTAAGTATGAAACTGCATAGTATTATCTAGGTTTAAAAGTTACTTTTCTTAAATGTTCTCTCTAGATTTGACACCCCTTATTATCTACTCCCTGTCTGGCTCATCAACAAGAGACACGCTGAACCCTCATAAATGGTTGATCTTGGCAAGGTACTTCCTTTTTCCCCTTCCTCCCATTTCCACACCCCAAAAGATAGAAGAATATATTATCTGTCCTTCTCTAAATCTTCCAAGCTATTTCACTTGCTAAACCCAACAAATCACTGTTGATAGACAGAGCACAATAAGTCACGTGCCTTCCAACTTGTTTCTCTGTAAGACGTGGTAAAATAACCCCCCCAAGTTTGCTAAATAACAAAGAAGGTCTACAAAAGATAGTGAGCGGCAGTAACTGCTAGAACAAGAGCGCCGCCCTTTGTTTTGTTTCTTGGAATATTATATTTTGTTTCCTGCCCGCCCAAAAATTTTCGGGAAAGGGTCAATCTCGCCCAACCAACGGGAATAGATAGATTCCCGATATTTTCCATAGGGTTTGGGATCCCAACCCATCCACCCCTAATCCAAACGTTTTCCTTACTCACCTATAAAAGCATCAGCTGGTGGGCAAGCCTCCAAATCTGTGGCTCCATCTCCTACCAACACAACAGTTGAGTAACCGTGCCTCTCCTTGAGTTGCTGAATCACCTCTGCCTTTCCACCACTGTTACAAGTCGGCTCACTCTCGTCAAACCCGGCAAAGTCTCCTAAGATAAGAATAATAATTTATGTATTTATTTGTTAATGTAATTTATAAAGCTGTATTAATAAAATACATTCTTGTTGGCATACCACAAAGCAATAGTAGCTTGTAGTGAAATGCTAGTCTTTTAAATAGCAGAGAGAGGAGTGTGCTATGAGCATGCTTGCAATCTTGAATGATTACAGTGAGGATAGTTTAGCAAACATTCAGCGTTTCCAATTGTTCCTAGTATTACTTTTAAATATGCCTTTAACTTGTCAAGATGTACTCACACTGCCTACAGTTTACTTAACACTTAGGAAGGATAGAAGAGTAAGGCTTAAGATTTTCTGTTGAGGATTCATAATGAACTTTCAGAAAATAATATTTGAGGATGTGAAAAGACCACTTTATTGAATTCAAAGCTAAATCAAATCGAAATATTCCTGAAGCTAAATCAAGTTCAAATATTAAGAAAAAGAAAAAAGTTGGGGAAATTAATAGATGTTGCAAATCTAACCTCAGATATAAGATTTATATTTAATATAATTTACAAAATGTTATATAATTATTGAAAATATGATTAGAATAGTTTTTCCTACGCTGATAAATTACCTTAAACTAATAATACAATGTTTAATTTAAATATCTTATATTTTTCTCGTGTGGATATTAATTTGTTATGAACATAATAGGAAAAAATTACGAAAATTGAACATAAATTTAATATTTATTCAAATTTTAAATATTTTTAATGGCTTTGTAAATGTATAATTTCAGAATTATACTTTTGAATCGCTACCGAAGCTAGCTAACATTTGAAGCGAAGTCAAAAGTTTCTGAAGCTTCTTACACATCTAATAATATTCCTTTTGTGTGAGTCTGCTGTTGAACAAGGTGGAAGGTTGGTAAATTTTGCAGGTATTTCATATTGGTTTGTTGCATGGGTAGAAACATTTAGTCTGATGTCTTTGGTTTAGTCAGGCAATTTAGGGTGAATCAAAACATTGAGAAGATTGTGAGGAACATAACCCCTTTAGGCTCTGCTGACAAGATTTTGTGTGAAAGGTAATGAAATTAGGGCATGTATAATTTGACTTAAATGTGTGTTTAGGGTATCATCGGGCTGTGAAAGATAAGATTTGTTGACATTGCTTGTTTAGCTTGGGTTTGTAGAGAGTATTTTATATTAAAAGGATGGTTACTTTGGAAATTGAGATACAGGTGAGGGTTGGTTGATTTGGTGTTAATTATCTTATGTATTATATTTAAAGCAGAAAGTGAGTGAGTGTGTGTGTATGTGTCCAAAAAAGATAAGTAACTTCTAGACAAGCTGGGAAACTGAAATTTGGCAGTAAGGTAGAAGGACTACGCCATATAATCAGAAAAATCTAAAAACCAGGAATTTCAAAATGGGGCTCTGGGAAATGAGAGGACTATAATTATAAATAACTTTTTATGAGGGAGAAAATTAAAATTTGATAGACAGGTAAAAGGACTACTCCAAATAATCATTAAAGTGTGAAAACTAAATTTTTAAATGAGACTCCAGGAAACAAGGGGGAGAATGACTGAGAGGGTGAGTTCTAAACAGAAAAGTAACTTTTAAGTGTGGTAGAAAATCTAAATTTGGAAGGTAGGTAAGAGGACAACTGCATATAACCAAATAAGTCTTAAGATATGAAATTTCTAAGTGGGTAGTTGACCATATGAAGGGGATTTAAAATTCTAAAAATAGAAACTTCTTCTCAGTGTGGCAGAAAACTGAAATTCGAAATGAAAGTAAAAGGACCACTTAAACTAACCAGAGGTGTTTCAAAATATTAAATGGTACCCTGAGAAATAAGAGAAAAGAGGGGTGAGTATTATATTTTTAAAAACACTTTTAGGAGTGGTAGAAAATTTAAATTTGTCAAGCCGGTAGAAGGAATACTCAAATAACCAAATAAAAATATACATTTCTTAGAGAGAATTTGAGAATTAGGGTGGAATATAAAAAATGTCTAAAACTAATTCAATCTACTACTTAACTGTGTGGTATAAAACTGAAATTTGTAAAGTGGGCTTAAGGTTATTCCAAATAAACAAAAAAGCCTTGCATTTCAAATTTCAAAATGGAACTCAGGAAGGTAGGAGTTGGGTATAGAGGAAGAAGAGGAGGCATATAAGTAGAAAAAAACTTTTAGGGTAGGTCGAAAATTAAATTTGCCAGAAATGTAGAGGGATCACTACAAATAACAAAATTAGTATTAAAGATGTTGTCATTAAAAATTGGGGCTGGTGAAATGGGGAGTTTAAAATTTCCAGAACTAAAAGTATGCACTATTTATCAGTGTGGTAGAAAATTGACATTTATCAGGCAGGTATAAGAATCACACCAAACTGCAATGAAGGCCTGAATCTTCTTAGATTTCAAAATGAAAGACCAGAAAATGGGAAGTAGTACCCATAAAAAAAATTCTTGATACAGATGAAAATTGCAATATATTATTAACTATAAAGGGACAATCCCCAATAATCACAAGAGTTTGAACATTAATGGAGCTACAGCCTGGAAATTTTCAAAACTAAAATGATCAACAACTGATCAGTAGGGGGG
>CABEEJ010002150.1:95080-118296 GCA_901482245.1 Timema douglasi
GGGGGGGGGGGAAATTGAAATTTGAAACGATGGTAAAAGGAACTTTTTTTTATTATTATTAATAACTATAAATATTATTATTTGTATTTATTTAGTTTTATTTATTATGTTTATATTATTTAATTATTATTATTTTTATTATTTACTATATAGTATTTTTATTATTTATATCATTATTATTATTAATATTATTATTTTAAAATCAAGATCTGGGTTTAAGGTGAAGTAAGAATTTCAAAATCAAACAGAAAAAACCTTTCTAAGTGTGGTGGGAAATTTAAATACTTTCAAGAAGTTAGTACAGCCACCCAAAATAGTAATATATAAAAACATGTGAAAAATCAAAATTGATTCCAAAAAATGGAAGGCTCAAAACTTTCTAAGCTAATAAAAAAATTATTTATGTAGAATAAATGTGATATTTGGCATCTAAGTAAATATACCTTACCAGATAACTGATCCCGGATGTCTGAATAGAAGGAATTTAAAAATTTGGAAACTGGTAAATGTAAGCACCTGAAATTGATACAACTGATGTATAGAACATTATGGTTGAAAAGTGAAATTTGGCAGGCATGTAAAATAGCCATAATAGATAATCAAATAACTCTTACAATTTCAAAATGAGAAAGTGGGAACCAAAAAGGGTTGGGAGAGGGGAGTAGCAGCTTTAAATTTCTCCAAATCTATTATAAAACATATATTTCTGTGTAGAAGAATATTTAAATTTGACAAAATTCATAAAAGAACTACCCCATATATCATGAAAGTTTGAAAATTTGTAATTTTGAAATAGAAATCCAGGAAAAGGATAAAAAAAAATTGCTAAATTATTAGGAAAAAAAACTTTTTTTCCAAGGTAGATAGTTTTAATTTTGTAAAAGCAAACAATTTTTTTTTAAACTACAAAAATTAAAGGTTATCTTAAAGGGGACCCATTGCATTGCTACTATATAGCAAAGGAGAGTAAAGGAGAAACTAGTGACTAATAAAGAGTGACATATCATGAAAAATAAAATTGAAAACTTCTAGCTAGGTGAACCGTGATGTTCTATGAGAAACCATGATGCTCATTTATTCAATGTCTCTATTTTATTATTTATTTTTCTGCATAACAATAGTTCATCATCACACGATGGCTTTCCACACTGTTCTGTCCTCAGCAATCCTCTTTATCCTTATGTAACTCCACTAATTTCTGCATTCTCCTCTTATTAATTCACAACTCACTTTATTCGCAAGCATCCTTCAAGTTTTTCAACATTTTCTTCAGTTCCCATTCATGCTCTGCTTATAACACCATGCAATCCACAAATCAAATACACTTTATCCTTCTTTCTCCAATACATACCCCTATTTCTCCTGCCAAACACTTTCCTATTATCTCTTATAGGTATATGTAGAATAAGGCGGCAGAGAGACAACAGTCTTGTCAAACTCCCCTACCTATCTTGCTTTTCTCTGCCATCTCATTTTCAATCTTCAATCTGACCTTCGGCTTGAGGTACAAATTCGCAAACATCCTTCTCTCCTTACAGTCCAGCCCTCTTCTGTTTAGAATGTAATAGCTGATCCCATTGCTCTCTATCAAAGGTTTTTTTTTCCTTTCTAAATTGATGAACACAGCATAGACTTTTCTACCTTTTTCAATATATCTTTCTCCTATAGTTCTTAAAAGCACAATGGCGTCCTTTTTCCCTTTCCTCTTTTCTAAATGAGCTATCCAACCTTCCATTGTCTTATATTCAGCACTTGAAATGCATATGAAATTAAAATGATGGATTGGTACAGTATTCTCTAGAATATTATAGTATTTCATTTACTCATGGTAAACCATATGTTCTTTTTTCCAACATGTTTCTGACACAATGTTTATTATTTTGTTTCCCTTATCTTATGAGCTTGCTTTGACAAATATTACGTTGTCCATGGATTGTGTTCAATTTATGCACTCAGTTTGGGGGATAGGTAATATTTTATTTATTTTTATATTTTTATTGCCATAGATTGTACAGGAAGAAACTTTTAAAATGTTTGTCACCGGATGATGAAGTCCTAAATTGATATAGTTTTGATGCAGCTTACCCTAGATTCCATCCCTAGTAGGTTAATGGTTAGGTTTAGATATAAGTTAAACTGTATATAATTTGAAATGAGTAACATAAGGGGATCTTTCTGAATACAAGAATAAGATTTCAATGACTTTTTAGGTTATAAATTGTATTTTATTTCATATGTTCTGGGAGTAAAACTTTTTTCTATTTCCTAACTAGTAGTTGTTTGTTCTTTTTGTTATACCTTTTAATTGTTCCTATCTATGTGTCCTATCATTCTTTACCATTTTCCTTTTTCTCCTCCTCTTTTGTGTTTTTTGGTTTTCTCTTTTAGGAAGTTGCGTTGCGCTTTTTACACTCCTCCCTGATGAGTTCCGATAGTATGAAACCTAGGTCGGGGGATTGGGTGGTGACGATCAAGTTTCTTTAAGAGACATCCATTACCTCTTTGTCCTTTGGCAGCAGTGTAAAGTGTGAACTGTGTTCTTCTTTTCATTGTAAAGGCCATATTGTGTCCGTCCCCCTTTTATATGTTTCTATCCACCTTTCCTATACCTTCTTCCAAATATAATACTAACTAATAGTTTGTGTTTACAGAACTTTTAAAGAATAAGAAATGCATATGACTTAAAATACCATTTAACTTATCATATGTAATACTATTAATTACATTCATAGTGATTTAGTAAGGAGAATTATAAATACTAATTAATTATTCAAGGAACACCCAATAAACAATAACCAAAGGATCTGATTATAAGTGAAAAGATATAATTGATATGAAATATAAGGAAAAAATTAAAGATAGAAAAAAAAATTTAATTAGCAAAAACACATTGAGATTATAAGAGTTTGAATAGTTATAGATAATAACAAGTCTGAATAAATATATATTACATTATATAAAAGAAAATATATACTGAATAAAATAATGGCAAGCCTATAGCAAAAAACTTTAACTTATAATTCTTATTAAGGTATGTGAAATCTAGTAAAACAAGAACCGGTTAAATACAGAATAGGTTAAGATACAAAAAACATATTAAAATTATACAATACATACAAATAAAAATCACATATTCTAAGGTTACATGTTATGAATGAAACATTAATAAGTAAGATATATTAATTATAGTAAAAAGTTAACATTAGTTTAAAGGTAATATTATGATAGATCCAGAGATTGTCAAAAGGAAAAGTTAAAATTAACCAATGGTAGTGAAAAGGGAAATTAAGCATAAAATTGTTTAATAGAGGTTAGAGACGATAATTATAATTGGAGTAACAGGGACAACATCTAACCCTAATTTAGAGGTAAGCTTTACAGTTGAGTATTATATCTACACGTTAATAATAATCTATATTCTCTCCACTTTTTAAAATTTCTTGACATGAGTCTGTTGGTTAGCTTTATCTTCTTTTCTAATTAATTAAGTATTTTCTTTCTGGTTATTGTTTGATATTCTTAATTCTTAATTTTCGTCTTATATATTTTCTAATTTTACATTGGTTTTCCTCAGACCTGATGATGGTGTTTGTACAGCGAAACATGTAGTCAGTCAACCGGCCCTCTGGCATCCAAGGCTTAAGGAGAGGAATTAAAACCAGCTAAGTAACACTTATATATTCAACAACTTTTATGTATCAATTTTCATATTCTACATAATTTAGACTCTGTTTCAAGTCCTCACCTATGATTATCAATTTTCTGCTTA
The DNA here is from genome assembly GCA_901482245.1 of Timema douglasi. Classification (NCBI taxonomy): domain Eukaryota; kingdom Metazoa; phylum Arthropoda; class Insecta; order Phasmatodea; family Timematidae; genus Timema; species Timema douglasi. The sequence continues at coordinate 98,850 of CABEEJ010002150.1, forward strand.
ATTTCCCTGTTCACTACCATTGGTTAATTTTAACTTTTCCTTTTGACAACTCTGGATCTATCATAATATTACCTTTAAACTAATGTTAACTTTTTACTATAATTAATATATCTTACTTATTAATGTTTCATTCATTAACATGTAACCTTAGAATATGTGATTTTTATTTGTATGTATTGTCTAATTTTAATATGTTTTTTTTGTATTTTAACCTATTCTGTATTTAACCGTTTCTTCTTCTACTAGATTTCACATACCTTAATAAGAATTATAAGTTAAAAGTTTTTTGCTATAGGCTTGCCATTATTTTATTCAGTATATATTTTCTTCTATATAATGTAATATATATTTATTCAGACTTTTTATTATCTATAACTATTCAAACTCTTATAATCTCAATATGTTTTTTGCTAATTAAAATTTTTTTCTATCTTTAATTTTTTCCTTATATTTCATATCAATTATATCTTTTCATTTGTAATCAGATCTTTTGGTTATTGTTTATTGGGTGTTCCTTGAATAATTAATTAATATGTAATACTGATATTTGATTTAACTCCTTGATCTACTTATCAAACAGATTCAACCCCAAAATCTCAGGATTGATTTTTTTTTTATTCTGCTAGTCCAGGGTCGATATTTTTTTGTGAGCTTTCAAATGCCCTCACTTTTAAAGGGTTACAAATTTCATTAATTTTTACTTTCTCACTATCTTAGAGGTAGAGAAAGTATTGTGATCGTCAAAAAAATCAAACTTGAGATTTTGATATTTCGTGAACCCCCGAAAAAGTGTTTTTTTGAATTTTCGTCCGTTTATCTGTCTGTACCTTAGAGTAGAGCCTAAACTATTTTACCGATTGTGTTAAAACTTGATATTTATGGTTTTTATAGGGTTGCCTCGAGGAATTTTCGGAATTGGATATCTAACCTTAAAATTAAGGGTAGTTTACTGAATGGTGAAAAGAGAAAAAAATCTATTTTATCAAAATAGGCTCTAACGAATTTGATTAAATTTCAGTTCTAAGCATTGATAAATATTACAAACAAAATGGCTACTCTCAATTTCTCATAAAAAATTACTTTCAGGGTTCGGGTGTGACATGTAAATTCTAATTTTTTATCATATCTTCGTAACTCTTTGAGATATGAAATTACTGCATATATGTAGTCTATTTATCATAAAAATCTTTTATTCGAAACATATTTTTATAAAACCAATCATTTTCAAGCTATATGCATATATATTTAAAATTGTAAACACTAGAGGTAAATATTCAGAAAATAGAAAAATAACACCTGTATATGGGAATCGAACCTGGGGCCTTTGGCTTAGTACGCCACTGCTCTAACCACTGAGCTATCCAGGATTCGTCTCATGCCCAGGGTCATTCGTCACTCATATTTTAAGGCAGAGAGGCTATGATGGACTTAGGGAAATCGTCGGCTACAAATGTGTGATTTCTAATATCACGAGCTATCAGATAACCCAGCCATCTGTGACTGTAGTTGGCTTATGCGCCACATGTAAAATTATTATTATAATTGTTTGGGATGTATCTTATTAAGAATTAAATAGCCAAAGCTATTATGTATGCATTTAGTGAGGGATCACTCCACACACAAATCATATCCTAAAAGTAAAGTATTGTGACCGTAAAAAAAAAAACTAAACAGAGATGTTGATGGATGTCGACGTTTCATGACCTCCTGAACCTTAAAAAGTGGTTTTTGCAATGTTGTGTGTTTGTTTAACTCTAAAATTAAGAGTAGTTTAATAAAGGGCGAAAAGAGAAGAAATCAATTTTCTCAAAATCTGCTCATAACAATCTTGATTAAAATTTGTATCTATGTGTCGATTAAAATTATAAACATGGCTTTTAGGGTACTTTATAGAAGTGGAAATTTACATATCTCTACCACTATTTGAGATACAAAATAGCTTATCATTGCATAATTGTAGTACTTTTAAAAATAAAAAAGTTTTATCTAAAATATATCTTTATAAGACCAATATTTTCTGAGATATTGGCAGATATATTAATACAATTTTGTGAGCTTTTGTTGTAAAGAGATACTACTTAAATTTTAACGCAATAATTCTCTAATACCATAGAGTAAGTAAATAAGTAAGTCTTTCAAAAAGTTAATGTTCTTTTTCCTTTAACCTCTTAGGGTAAATATTTGTAAATTATCATTTATCTCTATCATTTTAGATTCAATAGTCAATATTTACCTTTTTTATTGGTCTAAATGTATAAATGATGAATTTAATAGCAATGCAATAACCATCAGATTTACCAACCCCTAATAAAATGTCAAAAATAGCTTGGGTTTACTAGTGTATATTATTTTGTTTCATATATATTAGAGTTTTGAGTAAATATCTCAAATTTTAAACAATGGAGTAAGAAAGTCCGTACGGAGTTTGATACTATTTATTTCAGTTATTTTACATTAAATTTTCCATAATATAATCCTCAACAAGAGAGACTTTTAAGAAATATGTTGTATTAGTCCTTTTTTTCTCTGTCTCTGCACCTCTATACCTTTAAGTGTAAGGATGTTATGTATAGGAAGTACTTTGTACATATAGTCCAATATGCAGCAGATACATGGACATCGATGGTAAGAGAGACTAGGAAAGTGGAGGTCACTGGAATGAAGTGTGTGAGGATCATGTTAGCTGTCGCGAGGAGAAACAAGATTAGGAATGAAGTTATCTGAGAAAGAGTAGGAGTACAGGAAGTACATGAGATAGTAGAGGAAGCAAGGCTGAAATGGTGTAGTCGTGTAACATGTAATGAGGATAGAAAAGGAAAGAATACCAAATAGAATGATGGAAATGAAGTATGCAGGAAAAATATAAGAAGATAGACTAAGAAAGAGAAGGGAGGTGCATATAACAGCAAGTGTGTGAGTGAAAGGAGACGAATGGAAGAAAATAAGTGAGGAAGAGTGATGGCATGAAAGACAAAGATGGAGGCATTTTACTAAACTCACCTGGTCACAGGCTGAAAACAGTTGATGATGATTACTATGACCTCTTTACTTTACCTTTTTATACCAGAGTAGACAAATATTATTAAAGAGATTTAACTTTAGACTAATCAACACCTACCATTGAGAAAAAATTTGAGCCTATTAGCATAAATGTTTTGAAGAGGAATGTTGAGCTCCAGAGCCACTGGTGTGATTATGCCACGTAGTCCGCCTGATATTAAGTATACCGGGGTAGTTCGGTTGTGCAGAAGAGTCACCAAAGACCTGCAAGTATAAGTGTTTTAATTTATTAGAATGTTGTAAAATATAATAAACCCATTTAGTCATGTTTAGTACAACATACGAGGTGTGGCTACTAAATAACCAGACTCATTTTTTTACCACTTACTTGAGGTCTCAGCAACAACCAGCAGGGTCAGATATTGATCTATGTTCTTTTCTCCCTCTACCTTCCAAATTTCAAGGTTGTATGGTCAACAGTTCAGCCGTAGCCTTTGTTCAAAGTGGGCTATGTACCTGAGCTTTGTCAGAATTATGTTAAGTGTAAAAGGTGAGGAGGAGTGGGAGTGGGATTGTCGTCATCGTCGTTATCATTATCATTATCATCATTATCATCATTATCATCATTATCATCATCATCATCATCATCATCATCATCATTATTATTGTTATTATTATTATTAAGCACCTGTTAATATTGAAAAAGTGAGTGAAATTGTTCGCAATGCCTGAGCATTCGAGCAATTGCTGACTTAGTTAACATCAATGACTGTTCTACAAATTTTACATGGAAATTTACACATGAAAAAGTATGCTCTAAAATGGTGTCAAAACTGTTCAATCCTGAGCAAAAGGAAACTCGAATGAACATTTGTGCTGACATCTTTGATAACATCGAAAATGATCAAAACTTTTTAGATAATGTGATAACTTGTGACGAATCATGGTTTTTTCAGTCCGAACCTGAAACTAAGCGCCAATACATGCATTGGAAGAGTCCCAGTTCACTGAGACAAAAGAAAGCACAGATGAGCAAGTCCAAATTTAAAGCAATGATGCTAGTTTTTTTTTTATATCTGAGGGATTGTTCACATTGATTGGGTACCTGAAGGTCAAACTGTTAATCAGGTTTACTAAAAGGTTTTTACAACCCTTAGTGAACACATAAGAAGAAAAAGACCTGAAATGTGGAAAAACGGAATGTGGATTCTTCATCAGGACAACACACCAGCACATAAAACGCTGTCTATCCAGAGGTTTTTGGGGAAGCACAAGATTCCGGTGTTGGGACATCCACCTCACTCACCTAATATAGCCCCGTGTGACTTTTTTCTGTTCCCAAATATCAAGCCTGCACTAAAAGGAACCCGTTTCGAATTTGTTGATGCTGTGAAGGAAAAAGTGACAAAGCTCATGAACAGCCTCTCAGAAAAGAAGCTGAAACACTGCTTGCAACAGTGGAAGATTCGTATAGTGAAGTGTAGGGTTCGGGGAGGGGACTACAGTGAAGGTGATAACATGTCCATTGAGTGATTTTGTAAATACAATTTCTTAGAGCATCAGTCCGGTTATTTAATAGCCAAACCTCGTATACTAATACTTGTTCGGGATATCCACAACTTTAAACTAAGGATATAGGATTAGGAAAATGAAACTTATTCAAATGCACCATGGATAGTGAGGCGCATCGAAGGTTATTTTGTAAAATTTGGGCATGTACTATAGTGCCCAATTTGAGGGGGTTAACCTAAGCTTGCTGTTTGAAAATTCTATAGATTTTTATGTTTGCCAGACCAAATAATAATATTCTCATAGTGATATCCAACCACCAAACAACACAGTTTCTCAAGAAATGTTTTAGTGTGTGTTGTTTCCAAAAATCTAAGCTTAGATATTTTGTGTGTGTGAAAATAAACTTTGAGAATTTATACTATGAATAGTTATATTTTAAATAGTATATTTCTGAAACTTGAAGACTATTAAATAAAATACTCTGATTTTTCCACCTTCTCCCAATCAGGGGAATCTATTTTTAATTTATCGATATACAAAAATACTACATCTTGCTTCAAAGAAATTACTCACTTAATACCTGGAGATAATTGATTTTTCCACCTTCTCCCAATCAGGGGAATCTATTTTTAATTTATTGATATACAAAAATACTACATCTTGCTTCAAAGAAATTACTCACTTAATACCTGGAGATAATTTGGATGGCCTTGTGCGTATGAACTCCCTGATCTGCGACATTGATGGCTGGATGATGTCAAGTCGACGAGCGAAGGCTTGTTTGAAGTTGATCTTGCCTTTCATGGCTTCTTTGGTTCTGCAACATATAATTCATTCACGACCTTAGTTTACAGTGGATGACAGCTCAAAAAGTTACTAGAAATAGTCCCTAATATATCCCTACGTCAACAGCTGACACCCATCACTTTGGAGAATGGTAGTGAAAACAGGTGGTAGTATACAAATGTGATAGTTAACCAAAGTAATTTAGGCCAATTTTATTTATATATTAATTTGAGGTCGGACACAAAGCTTATTTATCGTTTTGTTCCACTTAAAAAAATAGATATTATTCACAGCACTTCCACAAAAGGTCTAACAAAAATAGTGACCGACGAATTTAAACCATGTGCTTGAATGTGACGGAAACAAGTTATTTACAATGATTCCCCTACGGAGTGGATAAAAAAAAATCTGTTAAATATTTCAAAATACAATAAAATAATTAATTGCATATAAAAAAAAGTACAAGTATTTTCTCTTTTTAAAGTAAATAAGATGCCTGTATTAAAATGTATTGATGTATGCACACCGACTCTATTAACGCTTTGATAATAAATAGTTAACAGTGCTATATAACATCTTGGGAGAACAATAAAACTCAATTAAGAATGATAACAGATGGTCATATAGTTTTCAATTTGAAATAAATTTGTAATATTTAAATACCGGTAAATCTAAGGTTTCTTCAAGAAGTATCATTAAATTATAGTTTATTTTAAGCATATTACATCTAATTGTGATGTTATTGTTGCAATGTTTAGTCTCAAATTGTTATATAGGACAAGATTATAAGATTAAGTTTAAGAGATAATCCTTTTTTTTAGCATTGTGTCTTATTTCCTGTCCAGGGTACAGGCCTATACATATATAGGTACTAATTATTCCAGTGAATTAAGGATGAAGAAGGTTGAATTTTGAGTAAGTGTATGCACACTTGCATATAGGGAGATTGGAAAATGATTTAGGGAAAACCACCCTCAGTACATCCTACTGGGACTCGAACTTCGGCTTCCCTGTCATCAGCCGTCTAATCTATTGTGAGAGTGATGCCTTAGAACATGTGGCCAGTGAAGCATGTGGTAATAATCCTAAAAAATAGCCCTACCCGCATAAAACCATACACTAAAATGTTAAAATCAATAACAGCAAAAACTTTTTGTGTAGTGGGAATATAGGTTTGAGGGCTTGGTAGGTCTACCTGCATGCAATTTCTTGAAAAATATTCCTCTAAATTGACTTCTATAACACCCTAGACTAAAATGTAAGTAACATTTCTCATCTTTACACATTGTCACAATTGTAACAATACAACTAAAAAAAAATCAAGACCTTAGACAAATACCTTAAGAAACCAATACTGAACAGTCCTATAGTAATAACAGAGGCACAAGTGTGAAGAGCTAGAGTGCTGCTACCTAGCGGTGCAGTGTTGCATACTAACCGTGAACCTCAAATCCCACAAATGAAAAGTTAATTATAACAGAATATATTTGCGAAGGGCTAGTTTGACACATAAATATCAGTCATTATATTAAAATAGTGTAATTTATTGAAGTTTTACCATCAATATACATTTAAAAGGTTATTAAAACAAGTGCAAATAACATAGATTTGTCTGTCCCGTATATAATTTTGTTTGTTTTAACAAAGGAGCCGTTTTTGAGGATCTATTCCCAACTAGCAGTTCAAACTTTTGTGAAATTAAAAAAAAATATTTTATCAACATTTTTATTTGGTTTGGAGACCCGTTATACTTAGTTCCAGGACCCTGTAAAAATTATTAGTAGTGGCTGTTGAAGTTTTTTTTTAAATTATGTTCTCCTCTAATTACTACTATATATACCAACGAATTGTTATGATTCGTGGTAGGGGGGAATGAATCCCTACACTTAGATGAGGTAGGCCATTTTGATTTTTTTTTTCCTACTTTTGCAAATTTTTAATTTGCAGAACAGGAAAGAAGAATTTTCCACTAAAATTGTTTTCATTTGACACAACCTAGTTTTCATTATAAAATTGTCTGGTATAGAATTGTGGACATGAGTTAAAGGGTGGTGATAAGGGATTTACCTCCTCGCTAGTTAATTTCTATCGATCACTAAATTTATTTAAGATAGATTCATAGGTGTATGGTGAATTAAATTTTGGGGATGGTTTAAATTTCACAAGTTTAGGACATTATTACCTTAAAATTCACTAAATTGTATTATTTCACCATATCTCATTACCTGCTCTGTGCTATTTGTTAAGAACTATGTATGCTAACATGTTATGGGTAGTGAGAAATGTTGAATTTAAAGTGTGCCAGCATTTGCATGGAGGGAGAATGAAGAAATGATTAGGGAAAACAACCCACAGTTCAGACTGGGATTAGAATCGCAGTCTCCCCATTAACGGCAGACCAGTTACTGTGAGTGAGAGGCCTTATACCAGGCATGTACAACCTGTGGCCCAGCTGTTTGATGAGAAATTAATGATTTAATATCTTTGTTCATAATGAAGGCTTTGTGACCAAACTTTCAAATGTAAACCAAGTAAACTTACATGGTGATGTCTCTTGGAAATCAAAAATACGATTTAGAGTAGTTTGAAATGCCGTGATTGTAACAATTATATATTGCACAGATACCACCAGCCATATTATTTGGGATAGTAACTATAAATCTGTCAGCTTTTTTTTTAATCATTTAAATAATTTAACCATTGCAGTCTATGTTAACTCAGACGATTCGCAACACCGGGCCATGAGAGCGCAGCCCCTTCGCTTTTTCGCATGAAAAGTAGCTGACTGTGTAGTATTAGTTTATTAAGGTATTTACCTTATGGAAATATATTTTGACATCATGGAAATAATAAGTAAACATAGTTTATGTATTAATTATTATGATACCTTTCCAACCTAGCTTAACCTGTCCTTTCATGCATTAATAAATTAAAATTAAATTACCATAGATAAAATAAACTATTAAATGTGTTTTTTAAAGTATTTAATCAGCAGAAATGGATGTCAGAGATATTATAGTGCATAGAAACACATCTAAGTAACATGTGAGCATACATATTTACATTGCAAAAGTTATTTGAAGGAGCCGCACTTGCTTAAGTGAGAGAGGGAAAAAAACAATTTGGAGTGGGAAAGTTTTGCCTGCGCTTGTATGTATAGGTGATCTCGCAAATATGGTCAGTGTGTGTAAACAAATAAAAACATATACTTATGTGGTTTGATTTAATGAACAAGTGAAAAGTTTTCAGTTTTAACTACAACAATTTGCATTTATCTGTTTAACTATGGTGGATATGGCCCAAAATAACTTACACATTAACCTATTTAGTTCAAACTTCCCACAGTTTTTCTTTGTACCTTTTATACAGATCAAATTCTCTTGGGAGGAAAAGTGAATATGGGGTTGGGGAGAAATCAACCCTTTTATACATAAAAATAAGGTTTCTAGCAATAATTATTAGGCCTACATGTAGTTACATTTAAGGGCATTTCCTGATTCCTTATATGGCTTAAAATTTGTGTATTTAGGTGCAAATTACTGTAATAACACTAAACAAAAATTTTAGTTTGATAATTATGTTTTTGGGTAGGAATGGGGGGAGGTAGATAATTGGGAGTCCACAAACAAAATTTTCCCAAGCACTCACATCTGATAAGGGTGGCCCTGCATGGCAAAGAAAAATAACCTAGTATGGGGCATATAGAGTGCAACCTCCACAAAATAAATTTAGAAGACTCACATTTATTCCAGAGGTAGATGATTTTCATAAGGTGGTCCCCTTACCCTTCTAAATTCTGCAACCACTGGACTTGTATTGTAGCCCACCATTTTTTTTTTAATTCGCCACTGGTAATTTCATAAGTATCTATTTTTTTTTTAAATTGTAAAGTGTTTCGGATTTTTTCAAGCAAAATTGGACCAAATTTTATCTTTTATTGGTTTTTTATGCCAATAAATCTGAAAAAGTTATTTTTCAAATTTTTATTCTTCGAAACTACCTACTCAAAATTTTAAGCTTTAGAACTTTTTTTTCTCAATATAATAATTTTATGACCTCCATATATTTTAAAAACATGTACATTATGAGCACATAAATGTAAAAAATATTATATAATGGCTAAAATTTAGCAAACCCAAAATAATTGCTAAAATTATCACATTCATGTTTTTTTTAAAAAAAAAAACTTTTACTCCTGTACGTTCAAGCATGGCCTACAGACCACAATGAGTGGTCCATGCAGATTTTTTTCCACGTTGCTCATAGCTTTTTCTTGTTGACCTGTCGGTGGCCCTTCTACACAAGTAACACCGACCCACCTTGTTGTCCAGTTTTGGCTGTTGCAGTAGTAATTTTTCAATCCTGAGAAGTTCTCTTCCTCCCTCGTTCAGAGAAACTGGAATGCTTGGAATCTCAATTCGTCTATCAATTTGTGATTTGGTTAGCTCCCATGCTACAGTGGTCAAGAATTCACTTCTAGGCGTTGGCTTTTGGTTGTGATTGGCTGTGTAGATGTGTAAAGCATTGATGGCACTGATATTCAAAAGGTCAAAAAAAATCACCATTGGACAACACTTTGTGTTGCTAGCTGCATCGTACGTTGCGTACATCTGGTCAAGAACGTCGACTCCAACCTTTGTATGATTATAAAATGTTTTCATTTTAGGTTTTTGTATATCACTTGTTTGGCTATCAATCATCGTGTCATGATGCATGTTGACAAAACAAATACTGCTTTCTTTTTCTGGAGCAAGTAAGATACAAGAATCTTATTTTTGTGAAACCCGAAGTGAGAAGAACTTACAAGCCATTCAGCATTTGGCTGGAATTCTTTAAGAAACTGACATTTGTTTATTCCAATCATTCTTCCTACATAGACCAATTTCTTTTCAATCAGCACTTTTTCAACAAGAGGTAATGAAGTAAACCAGTTGTCACCTGTCAGATTGTGATTGGTTCCTGCGATTGGATGAACCATCCTCAAAACCACAGCTTCTGTAGAGTTTGAAATCTTGTATGGTCCATTAGGTTGTGTGCCAACGTATACTTCCAAGTTTAAATTTTTTGTATTATTTAGCACCACGTCTTACTACCCGTTCGGGTTATATGCTTCAAGTACTAATTATGCTAATGGATTAGGAATTGGGAAGGTTGAATTAGAGGAAGTGAACCTGCATTTGCATGGAGGGAGAGTGTAAAACCATTTAGGAAAAAACCACCCCCAGTTCACCCGACCGAGATTCGAACCTCAATCTCCCTGTCCTCAGCAGTCGAGCTCAACATGACTAGCGCGTTAGCCAACTACGCCACCGAGGCGGGTCCCAAGTTTAAAGTATACATAGTTTTAGCACAAACAACAGTAAACATTTTTATGCCATACTTCACTAGTTTTTTTGGGCATAAAAATGCGAAAAGGGCATTTGCCACAAAATTTTGCCAACTGTTCATCTAAAGTACAGTATTCACTGGGAGTATAAAAAGTTAGTTTTGAACAAGCAGTTCAAATAATTCACGTGTGGGTGCCAGCCAGTATAATTCTCTTTGTTGTGCTCAATCTCGAATATCATCAAATCTTATGCAGCGCATTAGTAAGTGAAATATATTTTCACTCATTGATAGATTCAACACCAGAACACCAGGAATTATTCCAAATATTCTTAGTTTTCTTTCTGTTACTGCCTAAAGTACCAGATAGCAGCAAAACACCTACAATTGTGTGTAATTCTGTCTTGTCTGTGAGCTTTGCGTTTCTCTCATGAACAAAGAGATTTTTTATTCTTTCAATGTAAATGTTGGTACAACTAACTATTATGCTCATTACATTGAATCTAAAAACAAACTCAGACAATCAAGTTGCGTCTGCGCAACCTTTGATTCTCCTTTAGGGCCTGGAAGATGAACAACAATATTATGTGCATGGGTAAAAATATTATGAGCTGGAATTTCTTTTGTCCATTTGAAATTGTCTTTACCTGTATAATACCTTGTATCACTGCCATCATTATCATCATCATGATCTGACCACTGCTGATCAGAGTTCTTTATACTGTGTTCTTGCTCCTCGTCCATTTCTTCTGTATCTGACTGATGCACTTCTTCTCTGACCAAATTTACTTCATCGTTATCACTATCCCCATCCACAACACTTTCTTCATCAGAACTATCATTTAGCCATGCACATTGACAGTCGCTTCATAACTACAACTGGTCGAAGTCAAACATACACTTTTCATATTGGCCATGTTACTAATTCTCGAGCAGGCTACCACCGTAGCCCAACAAGCTTTAAAAAGAAATAACACAAAGCCTAGCTCACTTTCACATGCAAGCGCACACTGAGTGAGATTAAACATAGTTTGTTGGAAGGTATCGAGCGCCCCACCACGTATTGCTTGCCAACAGAAACTACATTGCAGGGTCATCAATTAATAAAAGTTAAATTACTAAATAGGCCTACATAAAGTTTTATATATATATATATATAGAGAGAGAGAGAGAGAGGGAGAGAGAGTGTTTGTCGGTCATTATCTGAAACAAACTAAAGCCGTTAAATGTAAGCTTATAAATTTCATAAATGCATGGTAATGTTTGTGTATTTTGATACTCAATATTCAACTGACATAACTGCTGGTCTAAGATAATCATGTACAGAGTTCAATTTTGTTTAGATTATCTCCCAAGGGATTTTTAGAGACACCCATTTCAATTGTGTTCAATTTGTGATGGAATAATCAAAATTTACTTGGTTAAGTATTATTGATGAGCCCTTTGATAGGACAGACAAGAAAGGTCTAGATGCCACCTTTGAGCTTAATTCAAACAACCAAAACATAAATGCAATAAAAGTGCCAAACTTACATATTTGCAACATCTGCTCCTCTGCCACAAAACTTTGCAAGTTCGTCTATTGCCTCATCCTGAATAATGGTTGAGTCCACATCGAAACATATTGCATCTGCGTTCTTCCACAGGACCTGCACCTCTTCCTTTGTCGACATTGTGAGCCGTGTTCTGTGCAACAAAGCTGTGACATTCAGTATAATGATAAGAAAATAAAATTATTTGTATATAAAAACTACAAATGGACTATAGTATTTAATTTGTAAAGCAGACAACTTATTTTGTTTACATACTTTACTGGTTAAAAACATATTATGTAGGTCTATACAGCAAAAATCTAATGCCACCAGAGTTTCAAATGAGCAGTCTTAATTAGAAAGTTTTAGAGAATAACAGTGGCTTAGACATTTTCAGAGTGAAGTGTGGTTTAGCGATTCCTATACAAACGATTGTTTAAATGTATGAGTTCCTACTCATTTAAGTATTGTATTATATTGTCTTTAATCTGTTTCCAAGAGAAGTATTAGGTCAACGGCCTACGTGTACAAATTTAATCATGATAATAATTTTTTCGAGGAGCTTATTCTGATTAATCTTCGCTATAATATTCGAAAATTCAATTATCAGATACAGTATTTAATTCACTTTAAAACTTAAGACAAATCAATATAGATGTTTAAATGGTTAGGGATGGACAGGCTTGATTAACTAATATAAAACAGAATCGTAATTACTAAATCATACCAAGCCTTGCTTCTGGCATTTTCAAAATAAGGACTATTTTAGAATAATTTCGTTATAATGACCTTAAACAAATATGAAATGACCTGTTGCACCAAAATGTTTACAAAAAGCAGGTCCGCTGAAGGCTGTATGTAATATTTGCCTAGTCATGATCACATATAATTACATAGCTTCAATTAAAACCAGACTGTACAAGATAAGCACAATCACTTAATAGACAGGAATAATACAGTATATCCATAAACTCGTCATCTTTTCGAACGCGCGGCCATGATCTTAAAGATCCAAAGATAATTATATGTTAATAGAGAGGGCAGAGGGTGTTGATATTTAAAGAAAATTACATCACGAATGACGTCAACACAAAAATAAAGAAAGATACTAGCTCAACCATAGTAATAGCTAATAGCGGTCAGATCACAGTATATTTTGTACCAATTATATTAGTTGACCTGTTAAAAGCTAGTACAGCACTCATACAGACTTTATGAATCTAAGATTTGACTATTAGAAGATTGTCCTTAATTCTGTGTTTTGTTCTAAAAAAAATCCCCAAAACATTGGTGTGAATTATTGAGAGTTTGTGTCTGTGGAAGAGATATTTTCTGTGTTTATGTAATTATATTATAAAATTATACTATTGTACTGTTCGTTAAATATGGAGGGTAACAAGGGTACCTTACATGGTTGTAATAATCACGAGGAAAAGAAACACAGAATAATTATTTTTTTTTAACCTGAAGGGTAACAAGGGTACCTTACATGGTTGTTAGAACTACGAGTGAAAGAAACACAGAATATTCTTTTTCTGTAGGTGAAAGGTCTTTTACTTTTGATGGCAAGTGAAGAATACAAAGGCAGCGGAACAGTGGGGTTATAAGGCTTGAACGTTCTTGTTTTATTCTGTGTGCTTTCCAATATCCCTCACTACTTCCCAGATAAATTCATAAACCAAACAGGAATTTATAACTAATGTAATAAAGAACTGAAATGCCCAATTTTACAGTTTAGATTTTTTTCTTGCGAATTTTATTTTCTTCCCAAAATATATTAACTAACATTAGGCCTAATATTTGTGATTTGCTTGGATTAAAATATTCAAAAATAGTTAAGCCAAAAGGGTGACCTGGTGGTCTAAGGGTAAGGTGTCAGACTTCTATGCTAGGGGTCCGGGGTTCAATCCTCGGTCCCGGCACGGATTTATCTGATTGCCAAACCCTCCCTCACCTCTGACAAGATTTGTATTAACCACAACTTGTGAATGTGTGGAGTGCCAGGTCCTCACCGTGGTTTGGATCCCTCGTTAAACTGTAGGTCCTCCATTTCATTTCACAATCACTCTAACATTACACATTAGCGTAAGTGCGTGTAGCACGAACGGGTAGTAAGACGTGGTGCTAATAATGATAATGAAGTTAAGCTAAAAATGGTACTAATTGACTTTTAACACAGATAAGAACAAATTGATAAGTTTAATTATAAGTTTAAATTGTGCTCGAGGTTATTTTTTCAACCACAGTTTAAAATTTTATTTTTGGAATCTGTTTATCCATTCTAACAAAATTAAACAGCTGAACATTTATTAAAAAGCTTTCTTGTTGTGGTTTGAATATATACATTAAACATAGTTTTGATATTATATTTGATTATGTTGTATGTTTTGCAAGAAAAAATACTATACTATATTTAATTTACTCTAGTTTAAAGTTCCCTTAAGTTGCCTTCCACAATATGAGCCTTGTCAGGGTTGGTACCTACAATACACTTCGCTTACACTGAATTATAGAAGGGTCACCTTTATGGTTCAACTATGGCGTAACCTGTAAAATAGAAACAAATCATGGTTGTAGTAAGGTAATGGGTGTTTTAAGGGATGAAAAACCCTACCTCCTCCCCGAAATGCTCAGGAGTTTTTTTTAATGCTAATAGCAAAAAAAGTTCAAAGAAGTTAGTCGCGAAACTATTCATTTTAATTTGATTCTACAATCCGACCTTCAAAAATAGTAATTTATAATCTAAAAGCATCAAATTTTTAAAAAATTGTCGGGAGAAAAATCTCTTAAATAGCTTCTAGCGTCATCTAATTTTAAAAAAAAATATTCCCGGTAGAGATCATTTCAAATATCTTTTCAAGGTATCCTATTTTCAAAAATTTGATGTGAAGAGACCACTTCAAATAGTTTCTAGAATCGTCTAATTTTATAATTTAAAAAATAGGATGAAGATCCCTTTAAATAGTTTTTATGGGCATTCAAATTTTAAAACAATCTATTGGTGGACCACATTAAATAAATTCTCGGGAATCTAGTTTGTGGAAAAATCTGGTATAGCACTTTTAAAAATAGCTTACAGTTATCCAATTTTCAAAAATTTTCTAAAAGAGAACTACTTAAAATAGCCTCTAGGATGATAAAAATTTTAAATAATTCGGGGAGAGGTCTATTCTAAATTTATTTTAAAAGAGTCTAATTTTCAAAAACTCTCCCCTTGAGCATCACTCAAAACACATTCTAGGGAATCCCATTTTCAAATATTAACTGAGGGGTGGGGCGGAAAATTATAAGATTTTGTATTTATAGCTTTTATTATAAAATGCTGAGAAAGTACTAATGTTTTGGTCTGGAAAACCTGAGGAACTAAAGAAATTCTAAAATGGTAAGGTATATGCCCTATAAGCCCTGTTTGAATGGGTTTTTAAAAATAATTAACAGGAATTTCACATCTGATTTGCTTTAAATTGTAATCAGCCGTTACCCTTGGTAATATGTATATTTTTTAGCCCCGTGTCTTACTAACCTTTCGGGTTATACGCTTATGCATTAATTACGCTAATAGTTTTAGGTATTAGTTAGATAATATTCATAGGAAGAGCACTCTCATTTGAGGGGAGGGAATGTGGAAAACTATTTTTGAAAATCACCCCCAGTACACCCGATTGAGATTCGAACCTTTATCACCCTGTCACCGGTGGTCTAGCCTACTATGAGAATAGCGCGTTAGACCACGTGGCCACCGAGGCGGGTGATAATATATTGTAAAGTGAAATTACACCATAATGTAGAGACAAATTATTAGGCTTGAATTACATTATTGTAAGCATAGTTATTATTAACGACTTTAGTGTCTGATTTTCATAGAGAGCATGAGTGGTGGATGAACCGTAGGAATCGGAGAGCGAGAGGAAAAGTACATGAGGGGTATTGTGTGAGGTTTGCAAAGTATTATTATATTTATTTCAAATCCAAAAGACCTATGAATGAGTAAACAAGTTTACCACTTCCCAAGCTCTTTATTTTGATCAACATCTGTCGAGCTACTCAGGATAAGTTCAAAGTCGGCTAGCAACAAAGTTCTGTAAGGGACTGCTTTACATACCACTGATAACTGACGTGCAATTCCAACTACCAAGAATGGTTGTTTTTAATTAAAACTTCTAAACGAACATTCTATATATATTTGTTTATATATGGGAAGACATTTTGATACATACATGTTTTTCTCCTAGATGTTTTACACCATTACACTATACCCTCCCCGTACAATATCCATAATAAATTATAATCTGTGAATATCCCTGGCAGGCAGTAAGACCTGTGGCACATACATAAATATAAGAAATATTTCTTTGGTTGTGTGCACTTAGTTATAATTACGGTTAAAAGAATCCTCAAAATAGCTTATAGAGGCATCCAATTTAAAAAATGTGTCACGAAAGAACCACGATAAAAGGCTTTTAGAGGAATCTAATTTTCACAAATTTGTGTGAAACCCCTTTAAATAGCATCAAGAGGCACTAAATTTTTAAAAAATTACCAGATAGGGAACACTCTAAATAGCTTTTATGACTTCAGATATAGTCTTTTGGGTGCAAACTACTCCAAATAATTTCCAGAGGAACATAATTTTCTTAAAATTTCTAAGTGAGGAGTTAGACTGGCCTGCTGATGACTGGGAGATTGGGGTTCGAATCCCTGTGGGGTCTACTGATTGTGGGTTTCCTCAATTGTTCTTCATCTCTTTCTAGGCAAATACGGGTAGATTACCACTAAACCACTTCCTTCCTCAGCCCTACCCCACTAGAGAAATTATTATACTGTATATGTGTATAAATCGAACAGGTAGTAGGCCTAAAATGCGGTGATAAAAAATACATGCATACGTACTACTTACGCTAGTGTGTTAGGGGACGAGAAAGACCGAATAAATAGGAAGTGTATCCACATTTGTGTAGAAGGAGAATGGAAAGCCAACGAGCAAAAACTACCCTCAATAAGCTCGAACGGTATTAAAACCACGATTCTTACGTCATCGGCAGTCCCATCTAAAGCGAGAGTGATGCCTTAAATCTGTGGTTCCCAACCTGAGGGGCGTGAAGAACTTCCATAGTGGAGGTGGTGTGGAACAATTCAGAAATAATGTTAAAAATCGAATAAAAATTGAATATATATTTTATATAATCCACTTTTCCAAAGTAATTAAGATAATTGTTTCTTGTAGTATTGGCAACACTACCCACCAGTTGTAATAAATTCAGTAACCAGGCAAAAGTGTACATACGCGTGTTTATTTTCAAGCTCGCAAGTCTCGGATTCACCCCTCAATTATCCCCTCTCCCCTACCCCCAAGCGAGAGGTTCCCAAACTTTTTAGGCCAAAGGAGCCCTTGCACCAGAAAAAATACATCCTGAAGCCCTCATAATTTGCTTACACTTAATATTATGAACATTCAATAACGACAGTTAACTTTTACAAGTATAAACATATACAAAAATGAAAAATATCACAGGTTTTGGCTGCAACTTTGACAAAAGTCCTTTATTAAGACTTGAACAAATTGTCAATTATAATTTCTTATGCTATTTTATAGTGGAAAAACTAATAAAGAATGTTATAAAATTGCCTCATGGAGCCTGAGATAGCTGGCGGACACACGACGCTCTAAGCTACCATTGTGGTCACGTGCAACATCACCAAATCTCTCATAAAAACTAAACAGAGTTGTTAACTTGAAGAGGAAAGCGATTTGCGCTGCGCTCTGTTGAATGTCAAACCCAATATTCAAGAACTGATTAAAACAAAACGGTCTCAACCATCACGATAATATTTAGTCCTTTTTTTCTACCTCTATTTAGCCAGTGTTATATTGATTTTTGTATAAAATAAAGAAGTGATTAGAATGCCTTCAATTTGTTTTTAGATACCTGTATTTAAAAACAAATTGAATGCTTTTGACTTTGACATCTTGGAGCACGGCAGCAGAACATACTACAATAAATAATCAACAACACACAAGTACATCTAGAAATGCGAATACGTTATGAGAGTTATCATTAACGGTCCTACAGCACAGAAAGTGCTTGTCATTATTACATATGAAGTGCCGCGCGCCTATGTTAATTTTGCTGAGGTAAACAACTTGTTTCCAAGCAAATAAATAATTTAATCTTTACAAATATACCCTTAAAATATCTTCATATGTCACAAAAAAATTGGACCACGATTCGTAAATAATATAATAGTATGAAGTTTTATTGTTAACACACGGGTAATAATATTTATAAATATTTCGTATAGCAATTACAACTAAATAATTTGCTGGAACGCAACGTGGGCTGATTTCAATGTTGATGCCTGTTCATCCGCAAGTAAATTGTTCGGTTGACAAAAGAGAGAAGGGGGCACATGAAGTTAGCGGTGGAGGTGAAGGTGAAAGAGAATGGCTGGTACGGGTCAGATCGATTGACGCTAAAGTTGTCGACGAAATGATTAAATGTAACCAGACAGTGTTCGGGCCGACACCGCCAGACACACCGATATTCCGTGTTCTACTTTCTAGTAGTTGGGTAGCTTGCGCTGAAATATCAATATGGACCTTGAGGAGTTAATTTGTTAGTCGTTATAACTGATTAGTTAAAAGTATTTAACGTGATATTTCTGTACCTACTTGTAATATCAGCAGACTTCACTACTTACAAACTAGATACCTTCTAAAACAGATACAATACAACACCCCATCTCCCCGAACGTGAATTCACAGCTGTGAAATATGGAAACCTGAATATTCCAAATGACATTTTTAATACCGCATCGTACTACCTGTACAGGTTATACGACTATGTATTGGTTCCACTAATGGGTTAAGGGTTATGAAGGCTTAATTTAGAGCAAATGTGCCCGCATTCTCGTGGAGGGATAGTGGAAAACATTTAGGGAAAACCACCCTCAGTACACCCGATCTCCCTATCTTCAGTATTCTAGTCCAACACAAGATTAGCGCGTTAGACAACGCGGCCACCGAAGCGGGTAAATGATCAATTCTTCGGCTGTGCTGGGAATCTGACCCGGGACCCCTAGGCTCATAGCCAGATGCACTGACCACTGCACCCTGGCGTTGGTTATTTTAGAAGTAATTTATATGCACTTGCGTAAAAGGAGAGTGGGAAATCATTTTAGGGAAAACCACTCTCAGTAGACCCGACCGGGATTGGAACCTGGATTTCCCCATCATCAGGAGGCGAGTCTAGCACGAGAATGATGCCTTAGACCATTCAGCCACTCAAGCTGGT
>CABEEJ010002151.1:5823-34311 GCA_901482245.1 Timema douglasi
AACCCCCCCCCCCCTCCCTCCTCCCCCACGAGCTTTAAAAAGTGGTTTCCGCAATGCCGTCTGTCAGTCTGTACCTCAGGCTAGAGCCTAAACTATCTTACTGATTCGGCTAATACTTGTTATATAGGGCTTTCATAGGTTTACCCCATAGAATTTTTGGAATTCGATATCCAAACCTAGAATTAAGGGAAGTTTCCTTAAGGGCAGAAAGAGAAATGACAGATTTTATCAAAATCGGCTTGAGCAATTTTGATTAAAACTCATTTTTAAGATTTGATCAATATTACAAACCAAATAGCTACTCTCAAATTTTCTTCAAAATGACTTTAAGGGTTCCGGTATGATATGTAAATTCTAATTTTTAATTTTATCTCCGTAAGTATTTGAGATATAAAATTACTTTTCATTGCATGCATGTGGATCTTTTTATAATACACATATTTTTTATAAAACTAAAAGTTTTACAGCTAGACACAAATAGATTTTTCTTTTAACTTTAAGGTAAAGTATTACGACCGTAAAAAAAATCTAGTCCGAGATGTTGATGAATGTCGATGTTTCATTACCCCCCGAACAATAAAAAGTGTTTTTTGCAACGCCGTCTGTCTAACTCTAAAATTAATTGCAGTTTACTAAAGGATGGAAAGATAAAAATTCAATTTTTAGCAGTTTACCTAAGGATAGAAAGAGATTTTTTTTAATCGGCTATAACGATTCTATATTTCTCGTTTTAGACTCAATAGCAATTAGTCATCTATTTAATTTGTCAAAATTTATAAAAGAGAAATTTAATTGCAATGCAATAAATATAATATATCCCCTAGTAAAATGAAGAAAATTTTAACCTGAAATCAAAATTTTAATACGAAGTGTTGACCTTTGGAGGCCCAATATCGACATTTTGTATTGATCCAAATATACAAATGAAGACGTTAATTCTTTAAAAATGATTTACGTATGTCTAGCGCAATTTGTTATCGGGTTTACTAGTGTATATTATATTACGAATTTTGAGTAAATATCTCCAGTTCTAAAAAATAGACCGAGCCAGTCCATGCGGAGCTCCATACAATTTATTTAATATAAAATTAAAAAACTTTCATGCTTTCATAGTTATCTTGTATAGCCCATTCGTCTTCCTAAAATTTTCAATGTTCTGCCACACTTTATTTTTTAATTTCCGTTCACCACTTCACCACCTTACTCCAATCCACTGTTCCTTATTTTGAAATTATAAATGTTCAAACTCTTTTAGCTAGCTAGGGTATGTAAATATTCCAATGTTCTGCCATACAGGAAGGGATGTATTCTACTATGTTAGTAAATTTTTTTTTTGCTTGTGGTGATGGGGAGATTGGGATTTAAATCTTGGTCTGGTATCCTATAGCGGTTTTTATTAATTATGTATTTTTCACTGTCTCTCCACGCAGATGCAGCTACACTTCATCTATAGTCTGGTCTTTCTCATCCCTAACACGTTGCCATAGCTATTAACTAATCGTATTGCCCGAATGGGTAATAAGTTGCGGTGAGGTTCTAAAAACAAACAAAGAAAGTTATAGCTCATATCGATAAGCTCTTTAATTTTAATAGAACAGTCATTGATGAATTGTAGCAATTGCTTTAGGGACACTTCACCCACTGCATCAATATTCACACATCTAGTAGCTAAACCAGCGTACTGGTAGCAGTTCTGAATAACAGCCACTGCCCCACCCTTTAATGCATTGTCAGCCAAAGGTATGCAGCAAGGTAACATGTCTGTATTTGCTCGCTGTACACTTAAGCCCGTAAGTTGGGGTGCATTGTTTGTCTACACTGAGTTTTTCGTCCACTTCTCATTCCATAATATCAGTTGTTCTACGTGCTACCAAAATAAAAGCGCTGGTGGATAATTAGTTTTTCAAGTCTTAAGTTCAAAAAATATAGGTTTTTTTCAAAGAGTCACAATGATAGAGTGACATTTTAATTTGTAAGTTCACTAAAACAGAATTTGAGGCTTCATAATGAACTAAATTTTAATCATAAGTTATATATAAATAACTCCAAACTAACGCGCTTTTCAATTTTTACAGATGGAAATAAACATTATTTCTTTAAGAAAACATTGTTCACATTCATTGGCATACAGTTCAATATTTATATTAAGCCTGCATTGTATTTGATTTTTATCCCTAGTCCATAGCCAACAATTTATATTTGGTTTTAATATATTAGTTTTCTCTTTGTACTTGGAAGTAAAAATAGAACATTTTTAAATTTGATTTTTGAAGACTTTTTGTAAGGGATTGGGTCTTCTTCCTCGGTGTTGGTTTAACGTGGAGCCAAATCTGTGGAGCTCTTAAATTTAATTTATTTTTAAAGTAAATTAATGGTTGTAAAGTAAAGTGCGAGTAGCAAATGGAAAGCTAAGTAGATGTGCAAGAGCTAGACTGTTTATTTTTTTAAGAATTGTGGACGAGTTAACATTAATAAAGTGAAACAGATTACTGAAGCTGGTGTTGTTTCAGCATGGACTAGTTCATTGGTGAGGTCAATCCAGCGCTCCAACTTTAAATTCACATTTTTTTTTTCCTTCTATCAAAAATCAGAATTCATGTATAAACTTTCAGAAAGACTATTTAATTCAGAGCATTAATTAACATTTTATTTTATGTCTAAATATTGATATTTTTTTTGTTTCTCTTCTTTTTTGTTTCAACAATACTTGTTTATTTTGTCTAACTAGATTTATAACAATCCGGAATTCCATAGTTAGGATTGAAATGTGGTAAAAAAAGGAAACAATAATAAATCCACAAAAGTTCCAATAATTGTTATTTTATACATATTTTTATTGTAGTCTAAATTATTACATTTTATTTCAACAATCCATTTTTATATAAATAGCTCATGTTTTATTTTAAGTATTACCCAGTGGTCTCGAGTATTGAGAGTCGTCGTGCCACTGTCTGAATTAGCCGAGGTAAATGTTTTTTTTATATATTTCTATTATTACTACTTTTCTCCTAAATCTTAGGAGAGGCGCCCAACAAATAGCACAAATTTTATTCATCCTAACGTTATGTAAACAAGATTCAGAAGACACTGATATTATACCAGAAAACTATAATATATAATATAATAAACCATGTACTGTTTAAATACCACACCTTATCTTATTCCAAGTCTCATTACTCATTGTTATATGAGCAATCGAATGATGCAGAGTTAATTTCTTCCTACATGTTCCGGAATTTAATATACCATAATCATGGATACTGCAAAACGAAATTAAAGAACATGACAAAATGTTAAACTTATGGAATACAACATTCTTGATGATTGCTGTTATATTGATGAATTGTCAAATACAATTAGGGCCACTGTTTCAATGTCAGGTTTTGGCGAGGTTAAATTATAACCTCAGTTTAAGATGTTTATTACCTGTTTCATGTTAAGTCATCACATAACCTGAGCTTAAACTTCAGGTTTCACTAAATCGAAGAAGGTGTAGAGGTTAGTGAGTAAACCTCAAGTTAATTACCGTAGAGAACAAAATGGCCACCACTCTGTCAACTGACTGTTCAAAACATTACAATGTGTATTGTTGGATTTAGTTAAGATAAGGTTTAATGATGCTACTTGATTCAGATGAAGATACTTATGATATGCTGAAGTGTTTTAACAAGCGTAAAAATCCTACATTTTGAACAATAGCTAATAATTATTTTGAATAATTTGTTGAGCTAGATTTTTAAAAAAAGTTTTAGACTTACGAAAACTATTGCGACTTATTTGATAGAGATAATTGGATTTAGTTTTGAAAGACAACAAATGAGAGCCTAGCTATTAGAGTTATAAAATGAATAAATGAAAATTATATAGACGTATGGTGATCATTAGTATTAAACCAAGTATTGATGCAATATTATTTGATAATTTAATAGTTTGGCCAAAGGAATATAAGAAGGCCTAGACTATATTTTGGAAGCCGGTCATATTGTAATACTTAATTCACTAATGAAATAAACCAAGCATTGAGACTAATAAAAAAAGGGAAAACAATTTTTTTTTTTAATCTTTGGGGTGTCCTCTGGAGAGATTGAAACTGGGCAAGGAAGTATTTTTATCAGGAAGTTCCCTCCCCTTTCTACGCTCCACCTACCAGATGCAGCGGATCTCCACGGCCCGTCCAGGTTAGTGTCTAGTAAGGTGAGCCACAGGATCTCCGCTGCCAATGTGTGAAGGGAATAGATATGCCGTGAGAGAGCATAAGTATATGTATGTATATAAAAAAAAATTACAAAGGAAATCTTGGGGATAACATTTTACAAGTTTAAACCTAAAATTTTAATTGAGAAAAATAAAACTTGGTGCCCTACCTACCAGACGTCATGGTACGTTATAACACTAACTCACATAAGGTATATTGGACATAAAAACAAATAAAAAATAGTCTTCTTAACTTTGGTAGAGAAAAGAAAATTTAAAAAAATGTATAATCAGGAAAAAAATATATAATCATGCAAAAAAAAAATTGAGTGAAGAAAAGAAGAAGAAAAAAACTGGGGCCTTGCATGGTCCAGAACTCGCGACCACTGATCCAGTCCAAGTAGAGTTATTCACTAGTTTTAGTGTAGCGGGAATAATTTTGGAGTACTCAGCAGTCCTGGTTTTTGGTAAACTCCGTAAATCACGGGGTAGCCGTCCCGGAAGGCCGCGAAAGTTTCTTCACAAAGACTTGCCTTCACTTCTTCCACTTGGCCACGATTTATCGTCGGTACATTGAAAATTGCCACTTAAAGCTCATTTTTGTTCTGGAGCAAAATCCTAAACCACCATCTTCCATAGCAACTTTTCGCGCCAACCCTCTCTTCTCGCACCTTTTCTACTTCCAGGTATCATTTTAGCGGGTGTTGATAAGGCCCCTCCAGTAGCATAAGACAAAATATTTGAAAAAACAGGTGAGTGATATAAGGAAAATTTGCAAGAAAAATCAATTAATCAGGAACAGGAAAGACGACAGAAATAAAATGGGTTTGATGAAGTTGAGAATACCGAATGATACTTAGGGTCGAAGAGTCAGCATTTACAATGAAACAGATAATTTAAAAGTTGGGTGGTGGACATCGACCCAAACCATATAGCCATTATACTCACTCTCCCCCCACCCCCCCTTTCGAAAGAATTTTGTCGCTCTGGTACGGAGAAGGGCTTGCGGGGTGGTCATCCACAAGTCGGGGTACCGGGCAAGCGCGTTGGCATACTTCTATCTATGCGCGTTGGCTTCACTTCTACTCTGTCCGCGCAAGCGCAGTGAGGACCGGCCCAGGTATTTGATCCCGTTCCTGTCGTCTGCAACTGGTGGCTTCCTCTTATGCCACGTGAAAATATTAGATTGTAATTATTCCTCCAGGTAAGTGTGTGTTCAGTTTGAGGTTTAATAATTGTTAAAAATTTAAAGGATGTTAAAAAATAGGGATATGGACCATGCAGAGCTTACAAAGAGAAATGAAAACAAATATGAATAATAACATTGAATTTAACGAGGTGTTTGAAATGCGTTAGTTCGTGGTAGTCCGCTAGGAGCGGTAAATGCCCCCTTTACAACCAAAGCAGATCAGCTCTACCAACTAAAATTAATTTTTCTAATAAGAATTTAATATTAAAACCAGAGGTTAATGGAACTTTGTTACAATATAAATTGAAAAGTGGGCCTTGACAATACTTAATTTATTCAAACATTACATAGTTATGTAGAAAAACAACTTATACTTGCATTTTTAAGTCCTTTTTCGAGCACTTCTTAAGGTCTAGGCATATTTGTACTAAGTCCCTTACCCGACAGTTATTATTATTATTATTATAATTATTAGCACCGCGTCTTACTACCCGTTCGGGTTATACGCACTTTCGCTAATGTGTAATGGAATGGTGATTGTGAGATGAAATGAAGGACCTAGAGTTTAACGTGGAATCCGAACCACGGTGGAGGCCTGGCATACCCCACATTCACGACAGTTATTAAAGTTTCAATTAAAACATGAACCTATTTGTTGAGAAAAATTTTTATTCACGCACAGCTGTGGTAGCCTAGTGTTTAAAAACTAAAATCTTTGTGGTTATGTAGGACCACCTTGAAACTAATTGTGACGCCTATGCTCTGTAGTGTAATATATTCTCTTATTTTTTGTACTAGTTTTACTCTAGGGGGGGGGGCTACTTAATAGTGTAATTATTTTGGGAGAGAATTGACAATGTTTTCCATTAAGGCCTAAGCCTAGTTGTATTAAATAGCTATACTGTGGTATCATAATCGAAGTTTCACTTGAAACCTAGACCCAGTTATTGAGAAAATAATTCTCACACTCAGCTGGTGCTTATTTAAAAATAAATAAAGTAGGCCTAGTGGTTTAAACATATCAACACTTACACATAAAATAATGATTCAGTAGAAAAACGAATTTTACTGGAATATTTTATTCCTTTTTCTAACACTTCATAAAGACCAACGTCCAGTTGTATTACATAGCCTAAATTTGTTAAAGTTTAACTTAAAACCTGAACCTAGTCGTTGAAAAATACATATTCACAAACCACTGTGGTAACCTATAAGGTGATAATGCATAAAATTCGTGTATATATATAAGCTACTTTTAACTATATAAAATAGCAAGTAATAAATTAGTGTATAAGCTAATTTCCCCCGCAAGGATACAGAGAATCAAATGATACCCTACTCATAATTATTAGAAAACCATTTTGTGTTTGCAACATTTAAACAACTCATCAAAACCATAGAGAAATGATGTTCGAAATTTTAATTTGAGATATTTAGGTTCAAGTTAATGGTAATCACCGGATTATTAGAGTATTATAATATTCAATTAGTATTTCTTTTTATCATCAAAAATTATTCCAAACTGTCAAAAACTAATATTTCAAGCATTATTAACACGTTTTTCTTGAAATATTAGGATCCCGCACAGCAATATGGCAATACCCCGTGACTTAGGTGAATTTTGATTTAATTCTTTATCATATAAAATAATTATATTAAGTTTGGTTTTTTGCTCAGATCGATTCTCTATATCCTTATGAGTAGAAGGATTACGCTAAATTATTATTTATTTACTAGTTTATATAAAAAAATGCCTTATATGCATTGGTTTTTGCGCAACTTCCACCTCCTTTTTTGAACAGATTAGTTTATTCTTAAGCAGGATAAAATAAATGATTAAACATATTAAGTAGATTCAAAACTAATATAATAGTTTATGGTGGGAATTTAAGTATATAATATATTAGTAAAATGTGTCTGAAACATGCAAAAGAATGACAAAAGTATTTAAAATTAAATTATATAATGATTGTTAACGCATTTCAGAATTCATTTATTCCCATTTACACTAACAAATATTTTTGTTCAAGTGATATTTGAGTAAAAATATACCACCAACCTTTGCATCCAACAAATTAACTCCAAGCCAACTAACCTCCACATAGAAAGCCATTCAAACAGTAAATATCGTTAACCTGACGTTTTAACTCAGGGTAATATTAAACCTCAGCCTAATTAACCAGTGGTTTAATTTGATATTGAGACATCAGCCCTTAATAAAAATCAATTACGATGATGTTTTAGTTCTGTTGACGATGCTATATTAATCTTTTTAAATTTTCATATTTGACAATTTGTTGTCCATTAGAAGCAAATTTTAATCAATCTTATGAATTTTAATGTCGCTTAATATATCTACCAATCTTGAAACTATCTAATTCCTTAAATCTCAATTTTTCTATATTTTGCTAAAGTTTTTTCCAGATCATTCTATCTAAGTCTTAACTTTAATTATTAATACTCCTTACTTTAAACTACTTTATAATGTTTTCTAAAATGTTATATTCTTAATGTAAATGCCACTCCTACATTTCATTATCGCCACCATACATTCTAAATAATTCTTTCTTGGCCATCCCCTTATCACTTTTCCAAGGATCTTTCCTTCATTATATTCACATGCCACTGAATTTGTCACTCCATATGCCCAATAAACTTTGCCTTTAACGTTTCTATTACTTTAACTAATTTACGTTCTTCCTTGTCTTCTCTCAAAATTTTAACGTTTGATTTTACTCATACCCGACTTGTCTTCATCATACTTCTCGATACCCACAGGATATTTTACTATCGGTGCTATGTATTTACACTTGAAAATTTCAGATAAAACTCAGTACTGAACTAGAAAATGTAACTGATATATATATAATTTAAAATAATTATTCTGTGAATCTACGAAGATAGATAAGACATTTGATGTTGAAATAAAAATAATTAATAATCATATTAGAGATATCAAACCAAACACCAGCTCCAGATACACTAATGATTTCCAATTGATAGTCTTCCTTTTCCCTTTTTATTTTGTAGTTTGTCCTAAACTAGTTTATTTATGCTACTCTGTTAGAAAACATATTACCAAGCTTGACAAAAAAAAACTATCGAATGTAGATATTTTCAGAAAATAACACATATATTTCATAATTATTTTATTAATTCATCATCAACAATAGTGTGATAGGCAAACTTATTTGTATCATAACAATCGCTACGTACTCTGGTACTGGTACACATCAATCCATCTTCTTGAACAAATTGGCGAATCAAAACTGTACAGGTCCCTATTCTACATGCCAAGCCAGTGAGAATGGTTCCTATCTCCACTCAATTCTGTCTATACCTCAGCATATTTCTGTAAATCATTTACCAAAATGAATTCGTCAAAAGAGTTATGAATATGAAGACGAAGGCCTCGTAGAAAAAAGGTAAATGGGTATTTGTGGTATAAGAGACGAAATATAATATCAATAATATAATTTATAAAGTAAGTATATCCAGTAAAGCTGGTAAATAATTATATATGATTTAATACAGTATACAAAAGGCTGTGTTGGAATATTGGTATATAAATGTTTGTATTTTATGTGCGTTAGCCTAATCGGAACTTTTGAATCTGATTCAAAAGCAAAACAAAATTGTGGTCCAAACCTATCTCTCTCATTGGCGTTGGACACTCCATGAAATCTGATCCCCAGTCTCTCTATGATAAGGCCTTCACAAACTGCTCCCCTAGTTCTTACAGCTTTCTAAGGTAGTAGCCTACCTCGGCTTACAGGTGTTGATGAACCACCTGTAAGACTATATTCCTCTTAGTTCAATATTATCTCACCAACAAGAATATAGCAAGGTGTAACACTATGAATTACTCTGTATTAATATAACCGTGGCGGGCTAACTAGTGAAGACGTTTAATGAATTTATGCGAGCTAGTTAATGTATAAGATTTATAGCTAAATTGTGATTTAAAAAAAAAGGAAATTCAAACTGTAAGTGGAATAACTTTAGTTTAAAAAAACTAGCTAGACCTGAATTAAATTGTAAGAAGTCAGGTCATAGAGCTATCTTAACAAAAAAACTCTGTATTACTGCTGTAGAATTACAATCCATTCAGGTTTGCTTTGTAACTATTGACATGTTATTTACAGATATGTTTGATTTCTCTAAATGTATATGCATAGTTGCAATCCTCGTCCAAATTAATCATTACCTAAGCTTGACGAGCTTTAGCGTCAATGTGGACGACGAATATCAAAATACGTCCACAGATGTCCTATAGACATCCACAGGGATCATATATGTATCCACAGATATCCTATAGACACGTACTGTGATGCAACTCGAATTGGGGGAGGGGAAATCACAGAATGGCATATGGAATAGTCAAATACGATTGAGTCTTGGAGAAATTCAACAATCCTAAAATATAATAATTAATAATTTCAAGTCATAGACCCAGAAGAAAAAAATATTTGTTATTATGGTCGTATACTCAAAACTAGTGGATCTCTCTGTAGATTCAAACTTTAAATGAAAAGATGATTGACCTCTTTAAATATTTTAATGCAAATAGAGGGGATTGATTTATTAGTAGGTCAGTAATTGGGTTAGAAATACAGAATTTTATATAAAGCTATGTCTGAAAAGAATGGAGTTTCTGGGTTCCAATGCAAACATTCATGATGCACGTTGTGAAACGTACCCTAATTATTATTAATGGTGCCTTATTACAAGTCTCACAATAGAGTAATCCAGTAAGGTAAGTTTTATACAGTTCAAGGTAACTGAGGATATAGTTTAAAATGGTATGCTTTAAAATAAATTTAAAGTACAAATATAACATTTCATCTTATTTAGGTTGTGATAATGATTTACACTGATATTTAACTATATAAGTTATGCGGCATTGTAGTGTAGTAATTTGTACTTATGTTTTATTCTATGCCTTATGTTTATTATATATAAATATTATCTTTCGAAATAAAAACTTTAATATAAAGTAAATCTTTTATTTCAAATTAAATGTTTATTCTCGTTGTGTTTGTAACATAAATGCCTGTATATAAGAATAACATATTGTACAGATATTCTAATTGAAAATTTGGAAAATATGCCAAATATTATATTTTTTTAAATTAACATTAACATAAATTAAGTTATCTTAAGAAATAAACTTTGTTGAATATTATTATCAAGGTAGCTTATACATAAATTACTGAACCAAAATGTTCAATAACTTTCAATAAAATATTTACCTGATCCTATTTTTTAAATTTTACGTACCGTACATAAACATTGTTTTAACAATCTATAACTGTAATAATGTATTCATCATATTATAATTTTGAGTGTTAATTTTTAAGCTAGAGTTTAACTGTAAGGCGTAGACTAAGACTCGAAAAAAGGTATTTTGCTGTGTACAATTCAATATGGTCTTATATTAATGTGTATATTTATATTTGCCCAAGTAAGATATGTGATCGATACTTAGAATTAAATTTTGTAGAGGAGGGACTATATAATTTATTTATATATAAAACAGTATATTGGAAAAAGCTTGCTTGGCTGTTCTTAAATGAGTATGGATTATGATTTGTAACTTAGAAGGCGAAAAAAACAACACAAAAAACAGCTGACTGCTTTTATCATATAAATATTTGATACATTTTGTTTTTAGATTGCTCCTTACTTTTAATGAAAACTAAGTTACGCAAACTCATAGATATTAAAGTAGTATGAACGTTAGTAATCCTATTAAATATAATCAATACTCCTTTTATTTTAATGCTTTTACATTCTAATTTAATCCGATACTAGTTAATCTCTAGGTAGTATAGCAACAAGTAATCCTCCTTAGCTAAGTCCCTGACTCTATTTTAAAGTAAAAACGGGGTGTTATGATATTTTATAATTAAAATCATTAGTTTTATATTAATAATCCTGTATAACAAAGACGATAGAATCTACAAAAAAGGAAATAACAGAAGGAATTCCTGATAAATAGATATAATTTATAATATATACTTCGTATTTTTGTCAGATTCCTACAACCATTTCTAGAACTAGCCAGCCAAAGACCAAACTATTGGTAAATTATTATGTATTTCATACATTGGTTAATTTCTGTGGCCAAAACTTAAAGTGGCCAGTCACTTCGCGAACTGGATGGACTTCAGGCTTTGACTATACATACATACATACATACATACATACATACATACATACATACATACATACATACATACATACATACATACATACATACATACAATATATACATACATACATACATACATACATACATACATACATACATACATGCAGGCAGGCATGCATACATACATACTTACACCGTTCCCTTATGGAGTTGGCAAGAAACTGTGCATATAGCTAAAACAAACTCCATACGCAATTCATCTTCACTAACGTTCTCTACACTTACCTAGCCTTGCATTCTCCTTTCACTTCAACAAAATCCATGCACTCTGTCTTACAGCTCTTTTATTCTCAAAAATATTAATGTTTCTCTTTTTCATACATTGGTCTACAATATCAAACCACACATTACATGGTCTTCCCTTTCCTTTTGATCCACACACTTCACCATCGTATATTTGATTCGTAACTTGAACTAAAACATCATCTCAACATACCCAAACCAACGTAAGACGCCTCCTTCACATTGCCATATTGGATTCCCTTTCAAACTGATTCCTTCAGCACCCATTCATTACTTATTCATTTTAAACCATTTCTTCCATTTACATCTCTTAAATATCTCATTCCAACTGCATTCACCTTGCTCTTGTGTTTCTCCTGAAAATCCCCCACACTTCACATCCAGACAATAATGTTAGCACACTATTATATAATGCCATCTTTGTCTCTTTCAATACTAGTTCATTACTTGTATTATTCCAAATACATCCAACAACTCTCCGAGATGTATTCACCCAACTATCGATTTCAACATTTATTCTTCAATTTTTACCAAACATTCTGCCCAAAAAGACAAAATCATTCACTTGTTCCAACAGTTTCCCATTCTTACTAAACTTACAATAATTTCCTGACCCATCCTTATTAAATACCATCACCTTAATCTTGGAGATATTTATAAAAAAAATTCGGCTGGCACCCCTATTCAAACGATTAAATTCAATTTTCATGTAACTTTCATTCTCAACCATCAGTGTGCATATAGCAGAAATTTCACATTCACGTTGTACATTTGTACACCAAGTGCAGTCTCACAAGCATATTTCATACACTTATCCTTGAATACATTAAACAACCAGAGAAACATAACACAACCTTGTTTGACATCCTGTTCATTGTCAGTTGTATTGCTCAGAGCCCCATCTACCCTTACGCAAGCTTCAATAACTCTACCATACACCTTCATAGCTACATTTACTAACCAAGTATCCATACAATACTCTCCCAGAACTTCCCATAACATACTCCTGGTCACTCGATTCTGCACTTTCTCAAGATCGACAAATACAAAAAACAATTTATTCTTTATTGACATACATTTCTCAATCACTTGTTTCAATGCAAATATTTGGTCCCTACAAACTCTACCTGGTAGGAAACAACTTTGCATATTCCGAATATTGTTCTCAGTTTGTTCACGAACCATCTCAATTAAGTCTCTCCCAATAAACCTTTCTGGTAATAATCACAAAACTGACCTATGATTATTACATTCGCCCGTACTGCCTTTGTCTTTGTACAAAGGAACAATGACGACATTCTCCCAGTCCTTAGAAACATTCGAGATTCCAGCACACACATTTAACAACTCGCACAATCTGGAAAAACGTGTTATAGCCCCACACCTAATCATCTAACTTGTTATCCCATATACTTCCTAAGCTTTCTCATTCTTTAATATTTTCATATGTTTAACTCCTCATCCTCGCTTATTATTTGATTTATTATAATGTTTCTTCCCATTTTCTGACATTTTCACTATATTTTCGACATTCAATTGCCTAAAATACCCCCTCCAACGCTCTCTTAAACTGTTTTAATTCCAGATCATCTCCCCACATTCGTTTAGAATGACATATATGTTTCCTTGTTTTGTACTCTTTACCACTTCCAGAACGGATGATTTTTTCTTTCAAAATCATTCTTAATTATTTTTCCTTTTTTAAGATAATCTTCTCCTTACTCTTCCTTAGTACTTTATTTGCATCTTTCTTTTTCTCTTTATATACCCCCCACAACCTCTTAAATTCTAATCCATTCTTCACAGCAATCATTCCTTTATATGCTTCTTTCTTTATTACTATAACTTCTTCAACCCATTAATTCTACTATCTATCTCTTTTAAAGTTCCTCACCACCACAACTCCATCCATAATAATAATGTTGATATTACCAGCTCACATTACGAGAAAAAGGAGATTGAAACAAACCGTTGGTTTACATGCACGACTTCTCTTAATATCTCGGGACCACTGGGTATTTGTATATTAGGAACAACTTCTATGAGTTTTCCTGGCTGTCACAACAACTTAAAAAATTACAGTAATGACCTACAGCCAGACATCAACAATAGGTACTTCATGGTATCACATAAATTTCACATAGACAAACAATTCAACATTACTTATTTACTTACTATAGTGCATTGGGATCACGAAAGTTTTTGCTGCACTTACAAAAGTAGGCCCCCAATCCCTACCTTGAACTAGTTCTATCCAGTTCACCTCATTAAATATTAAAGATTTCAGGTCCACTCTATTGTTATCCTCTCATCTTCGTTTAAGTATTCCCAATAGTCTCTTCTAATTGGATTTGCAAGTCGGTACCCTAAACAAGGTTATAGAATCTCCCATTCGCTCTGCATGACCTGCTCATCGTATTCTACGAGACTTGATTATCCTAACAATGTCTTGTCATGAGGGCCGGCTCTGTAACTCATCATTATGTAACCTCCCCCACTTCACAGTAGCCTCATCCCTTTATGGACCAAATATCTTCCTAAGCACCTGGTTATCAAACAACCTAAATTGGTTTTCGTCACACCCATAGATGCAACAGGTTAAATTATGGTCGTGTATATTCTTAGTTTTATATACCTGTACACCAGGCGAGATTACAACATAGCCCTGTCAAATGATATGTTATTTGCAGTTAAGCTCTAAATAATAAATTATTGTCCCCAATCGGTTTTCTCTGTGTGATCATATACTTAGGGCCAGTTTCATAGTCAGACTTAGTACGCCTCAAGTGCGGTGCTATACTAAATACAAGACGACACCTACCTAAACCAGAATGGAATGGGCCGTTCTCTCATAGGAAACTGGCCCATTCCATTCTGGTTTAGGTAGGTGTCGTCATGAACTTAGTGTAGCGCCGCACTCGAGGCGTACTAAATTTGACTATGAAACTGGCCCTATGTCTTTTCAACACTCACTTCTAAGCCTTTGTCCTTACTAGCCTCTTGCAAAATGTCTGCATTTCTTGCAACAGCTTCCTTACTACTGCCCAACAAGGCTAATTAATCATCTGCCTATTCTAATAGCTGCATTTTCTTAGTTTAATGTTAAACCCTTCACAACTCTTTTGCATTACCCTAATCGCATACTCTAAGGATAGATTAACGATTAATGAGAAGTGCATCTCCTTGTTTCAACCCATTATGTATTTATAAAGGGACGTAACACCCCTCCCTGGAATTTAATAAAAATTAACTATATAAAATAAAAATAAAGTGTTTTCAAAAAATGAAAAAATTTGATATGCCCCTAATTATTTGACTCAACACATTAAAACTGAAAAATTATGTTCTTAAGACATTAAGAATAAAATATTAGTAGTTAAACAAATTTCTGAACTAATGACAATATAGTGTTGACAACAGTGAAAAAATTAAAAATATAATTAATAATATAATTATGTTTGAAAATAGATTTGTCGATGGTAGAGCAGTCTCTATATAATATGAGAGTTTAGAGTAATATGTGTTCTTGGGTTGCTTAAAATGAGGAGGTATCCATATCAGATAAATATTAGAAACTTCTAACTTATCAAGCTTGTCCCCTGATGGAAAAACTCTTAATTTATTATAAATAATATTTGACAACGCTTCTCATAGATATTCCAGGGTATAGTCGGAACTCTCGCCTAACTTTTTACACGTTAACAGTACATTTTAAAACTATTTTTGGTAATATCTACTCGTATTGTACGGTTAATAAATAGTGAGTTACGACATTAAAAAACTATCACTAAAATTACAAGGTTTGATGATTCTATTCTAATTATGCCGAGCCCCTACCAGGGAAAATAATTCGATAAAATGTTTTAAATATACACCAAAGAGATGATAAAAATGATAGTCGAGGAAATTTGTGGAATAATGAAATATAGATTAAAAATAGATTAAATCAAAATACTTTGAAGAATTAGCTAATTTATTAGATAGAACATGGCTGAAATGGTATTGATTTAATTTTTCTTTTAAAGCCCTGCCACATAGATATTCAGATAGTTAATTGAATATCCATGTTGCTTCAATTTCATCCGGGTGCGTTCTAGTTGTAAAATCATGTGACCATGATGGGGTTCACTTAATACTCAAGAGGAGTGATATAAATTACTTGTAATAGTATCCGTAGTCTGTGGAGTGTGGGGGCAAAAACATGATTTTTCAATTATTTAAGTCAAACTCAGACTACATGACTCTTTTATAATATACAACTACTCCAAATGAGAGTCTCAATTCGCCTTCTCAATTGCTAATATCTAGGCAATTATGTAAAGCGCTGCCTATTGTTGAACATCTATTAAAAACCAAATTAGACGATAAAAATTAGTAATGATATGTTAAATAATAGAAACAGCGTTTTGAAGTATATTATAGCAAAAAGAAAGCCAAAACTTAAAATTGTTTTAAGTCTTGTCCAGGAAAAATCCATCTGATAAAAATAGTCCGAAGGTTAATTAATATAGGTTATGTAGGTTTATATTTGTATATGCGTTTCAGAAGAAATTTGAGAAATTGAGCTCATTTTGTCAACGTACATTAGAAATAATGCATTGAATGAGGATATCGCACAGCTAGCTACGTTGAAGCATAGTGTTAAGGGTGTGCAGTATTTTTAGAAATGCAAAATAAGTCTCGAATTGTAAAATTAATATTGGTAAGACTCCTCGTCATAGCGTATGTAAATTACGCATTAGCTAACATGTTGAAATATTTACTAAATAAATATCCTTGAGACGAGTTCCTCCTATCGTGTATTTTTTATCAAGGAAGAATAGTACATGGAAAGGAGTTCTGATGGCCACACCAGTGGGTTAATGACCTGAGTTGTTAGTTTCCCCTGTTGGCCGTTCCGTCGACAGGACGATTAGAAAAAGGCTCAAATCCTAGCTGGGCGTATTAAGATCCCCCGCCCCCCCCTTAAATGGTTTCCAACTCTTATTCAGCGTGAATGTAAATATATTTCCTATTAATTCTTCCTAATTAATTTCCACTTAATCGGTGTAATCAAAAGTGTGAGAAATATAATTGCATTTTATTAAAAAAAACATAAGGGTATGACAGAATAGCACAACATTCTCATATTGTGTATTATGTTTTCAAATATAATTTTCAAAAAATGATTTTGACTAAACTACCATAGAGTATGTTTTCCTCATTAAAAAAACACATAATATTGTTAATCACAATAATCATTCTTTATATATAAATTGAAAACCAAATTGTTCAAACATATTTAGTAAAACACAAAATTTAAAAAACAAGCTGTTTACAGATACCTTCAATATATTTATTAGTAAAAATAAAAAAAATTGTTCCTATTTATCATTCAAAACTATTTTCAAACTCTCAATTTGAATTCAATCATCAAGGTAAAATTCAAAAAGTTCAAATATATATATATTTAGTTTTAGTGAGTAATTGTTCTAAAATTAATTTATTCTAGATAAAATAAAAATACATTATTATTGATAGTATAAACTAATACCCTGATTCCAAAGTTTGAACCAAATCGTTAGATTTATTTTTAAAACAATCAAACTTTATCAAAATTAGTCATTAGCTAACTACAGTTTAAGGATTTTTTTAGAAAAACAAATTCATATATGTGTTTATAATACACGAAATTAAACATATACCCATTTTGACCCAAATCTCTGATGCCATTTTACAAAATACTAGAACTAAAGTAACCATCAACAGTCAATTACCCATAACCCAATCCCCCTCCCCTAAAAAAAAACCACGTATAAAACTTTATTTGTCATGTTCATGGCAAACATTACACACATATACATTTAAAGCAAAATTTGTATAGACATTTTCAAAATAATTCAAATTTTCCAAAAATCACTAAACAGTAGATCATCCTTTATACAGTTTTTACCCAAAAATAAGTATACAACGCTCTTTGCGATGTAAACGCTCCCAAGATACTCAATTTGAACCATATCGTTAGAGCCATTTGTAAAATATTTAAAGTTTTTGAAAAATCAGTCATCTGTAAATTTCACATAAACAATTTTCTTTCCTCAAAAATAAGTAAATATGTCATGTAAACACTCCTAAGATATCATTTTGGAATCAAATCATTATAACCATTTATAAAATATCTAAGGTTTTTGAGAAACTAGTAATCAGTTAACATTTCATAAAAGAGTTATTATCCTTTAAACAATTATGCATTGTTATCGTTCATACCAAATAATCTCCATCTACACATTTTAAACAAAATCGTTAAAGATATTTTGTAAAATTTTTAAATTTTCAAAAATTTTCCATCTCTAAACTACCCTTTAAGGAATGTTGCCCATAAATCAATTATACATTGCTATTTTTTATGTCAAACAAATCCTATATATGCATTTTAAACAAAATATTTAGTCTTTTTCGAAAATTTTAAAGTTAAATAAAATTACAATAAACAATACGTCTAAACAAGTAGAAATGAAAAAATTGTGTTAAGCTATAGCTAATTATAAATTCCCTCATCTGACTTTGTAATTTTCCCGTATTTTGAAAAACTCGCTAACAACAATCCATTTGTATTAATATCTATTGTGACAATGGACAGCGCTACTTTAGTAAACAACATAGCAAATATTTTAATTGGGACAAAAATATGGTATATGGACACTCCCCCATCTTGTAACATTTTATTTACACTATCTTGATTTACCATAAACAAACACTCTCGTCCACCACTTATGTTAGACGCATAACGAATATTATGTGGTCCCACGGCACTACCCATATTAATCAAATAGTTATCCAGCACTTTAACGGGAACAATAGTGTCCAAATCAATCACCAGTTTGGTGTTCATCCTGTTCGACGACATTCTGTGTCATCCAGGATGAGAACCTGGCATACTTGAGTGACCTGCATACATCAAGGCTCACTAGTAAATAGATACACGCAAACTATCCTCGAAGTTAATGTAATACAGAAATTAACGACGTAGCGCACAACTTTGACAGAACATCTCTCCATCCACGGCCACTCGCTTCGAGAGCAGAGAGAAGCACAGACAGAGTTTTAAAATCGACTTTTTTTTTTTTTTTAGTTTCCTTTTCACATAAAACGTAAATATTGGTCATAATCTCAATATTGATTATTTTGTTCACGATCGCAGTACTTTCTCTTGAGATGAGAATTTAAAAATTAACGCACTGATTATATAAAAGGAACATAATTCAATAGTAATATGTTGGTTGGAAAACAGTTGAAACCCTACTAGAACTATAAGAGGATTAGCTGCTTTGGTGATCGAATGGTATAAGGCATCATCATTATAATAGTCTTGTTCGAATCCCAGACAGTTTTTTTTTCATAGAAGGTTTTACACTCTCCCTCCAGAAAAATACGGGTACACTTTCTATAAAGTTCAAGCTTACTCATCCCAAGCACATTAATGTATTTTGTACATACGCATATAACTCAAACGTGAGGTAAGATGTGGCGCTAAAAAAAAAAAAGTAGGACTAGCAGAAGATCTTAAGAAAATACAAACTTTCTTGCGGCAAAAAATTATATCATTTTATTATAGTATGAGTGTTATACTATATTTTAACACTATCTATGAAAGTGACGGTTTCAAATCACATAACTTTACTCTCAAACATATTAAAATTAGAAGTATTATTTACAGCTGTCCAAAAATTTCCTTTCGAATCGTATCTAAATTGGACTGTACTTGAATATTTTCATATCCAATCATTTATATGAGCTATAATAACTATTTTGTAATGGTATGAATTTATTTTATTGCGGTATTTAACGTCCATTCTCTGATCTGATAGATTATATCAGCACACGAGAATTTCTATGAGCGAGAACGAAAGGGCATGCCAATTTTGACGGGAAAGGTATTTTCACATACCTTTCAGGGTTCTTCTAAATGCCACAATTGACGTAGGACAGAGGGCTTTATTTCCCCTCCTTAGGAAGTTGTGCTACGATTTTGAACTACTCAAGAAAAATCAGTCAACTTCAGCAGGTTAAGAACTCACGAGCATTGGGTCCTAAGTCGAGCACCACTGAGGTCTATAGAATGACATAAAAATATATAGACGGGGTTGTATTTTATACCCGAACCGCACTATACAGATCTTTTTCCTATACATAAGAAAATTTAAACTAATATAATACTATCGATGAATTCTTTAAGTATGCTGGTCCTGAACCGTACACTCTCTGACACTAATTTGCATTATCTTATTATTTTAAAATAAATAAGTGCCTAATTTTTTAACAATATTGTGTGTTAGGTAGTTATTCTTCCAAAAGCTAACACTTTTAATCAATTATTACTCCACAGTCTAAGGATTCGTCCCCTTCCCAATATACTTAATTGCTGTTGATGGAGAAGTCTAGGCTCGAATCCCGACCAAGTGCTCAGAAGTGTGGTTTCCCACATGCGCTTTGATTAGGATTATTTGACACCAACCCCCACCACTTGGTTTAGGTTGTCAGTATCCTTCTTTTGGAATATATAAACGGTAAAAGAAATGAGATAAAACAAGTTTCAAGACTTGTTGTTTGAGCAACTCAAGCAAGCTTTCACCAAGCATGGAAGGTAGTAATTATCTTTTTAATTGTTTACGTAGTGACACAGTCGACAAGATAACCAGGACTGGGGCCCAATACCAGGGAATAAGCTTGCATCCCCTCGTCTAAGAAATGCTCAATCAACCAAAATTGTATTTAAAAATAAGAAAATTAAGCCTGAAATATATTTCAGCTTTCAGAAGTAGTCATCATTATTTTTTTATTTTAATGTTATTTTGATTTCCTTTCACTGTGCCCTTTACTCCGAAAGGTAGCAAGCTTACCTTACAGGTTTCCCATGTGGCGTACCTTATAATACAAGGTCATGATATAATATGTGCGTAGTATACTTTACATGGTACTATCGAGAATAATTGCTTCATTATTTAGAGAAGATACAACGAGCTTGTTCTCAAAACAGAAAAGAGCCAGGCCTATCTAAGCATTTTGGCAAGCTCACGGCTATGGTTAATCATCTTGCTAATATACTTTGTTCCTCCCAATAGGTTCCTCTGACGGAAGCACCATTGGATATGGTGGACACGCACCAATCCTTAGTAGGCTATATATATATATATATATATATATGTATATATATATATATATATATATATGTATATATATATATATTTTACTAGTTTGTTTGTCTTTGGTGTTTGGAATTATTTAATTTTATAAGATACAAAAAAAAAAGTTGTAGACTTCAGATCTAGGTTTGTGCCCATCAAAGTCCCGAGCCATGTACCATCGTACTAAAATATAAAGAAAGCATGTGGTACACCAATTATTTGTTTCAAATTCGATTGTATTTTCGTAAAACTTAAGGCTAGAGATTAGATTTCCCAATGTTAAGGTGCTCTTAGTGTTTCAGGGTTTTTTTTCGCGTCATCCCTAGATCATAACAAATACCAGACAATTCCGTTTATTAAATAGTTAGGTCTAAACAACGTAGTAAGTATTTATGTAATAACAATTTAGTAGTTTCTTGAAAACATAATTTAAAAGAATGTATAAATAGGCATATATATTAGAACCGTGTATTAATATCTATGCGGATTATAAGCATTTGTATTAATTATTCTAATATGTTGGAAATGAGGAAGGTTGATTTTTGATTAAGTGTACAAGCATTTGAATGGAACTAGAGCAGAAATTAATTTAGGAAAAAACACCCAACCAGGATTTGAACCCCGCTCTTTCCGTCATTGGGAGCCCGTCTATTATTAAATGATGCCTTTCCCAGAGGTGGCAAACTTCTATACACACTAGGGCCATTATTATTTGCGTTTTGGTGTCAAAGGCTGCACAATGTTCTGTTTAGTCTATATCTAGGTATATGCCCTGGCAAAATAAACATGTTTTATTTCAGGATAGTAGCTAAATTCTTTTCAAATTCTCTTTGTAAAAAACATTTTAGAGATAAGAAAACAAGAGACAAAATGCAATATTTTATACATAAGGAATTTTAAAATTATTATCGAGACTTTTACAATAGGAGTTTCCATAATTTAAGGGTGAAATGATTATACCTATTTAAGAAGAATTCCCCAGACTTTGCATGGATACAATACGAAAAACTAAGCCGTCGAAAAGACTAAACCGGGGTATTTAATATCTGTATTGTTAGCCATTTTGTCTAATGTATTATTATTTAAATATGTTATAAGTCTATCGACGTGTATGTCAAGCTTAAAATCTCATCCTAGTGGACTTCGAAGTATTTTTCTGAATAGGATTTGCAATTTGGTTGGTCTAGCTACATTTAAATGCTAATGAAGGTGTATTTATTCCAAGCAAACTCACGAACACCTATATTTTATAATATTCCACTAATAACAAAATATTAATATTGTTTGAATATTGCCTCTAAATGGGTTTTAAGCTCTGCCTCTATAGTTATTTCAAGCTAGAAAACACTGAATTAACTCTTCTTGAAGATGTTATGATAGGTCTTACAGATGTTCTAAGAAACAATCTAATTTTTAAACTATTTCAAGTACATGATATATATGGTTTTGAAACAATTTTTTTGACTCCGCTACTTTCTACCAGCTTGGGTTATACGCCTATGTACTAGTTACTCCAATGTGCTATGGATTGGTAAAGTTAGATTTTGAAGGTATGCACCTGCATTTGAGTGGAGGGAGAGTGGAAAATCATAACAACCCTCAATACACCTGACTGGGATCGAGTACTAATTTCCCCGTCATCAGCAGTATATTCTATCGCCAGAAGGACGCCTTAGACCGAAGCGGGTTTGAGAAAACAGACTTAACGTTTTGAAAGTGCACATCGTGTCTTACTACCCATTCAAGCTGGCAACATTTTATTACTATATTTGTATAAGGATGAGGAAGGTGGAATTTTGATTAAATATACCTTAATTTGAGAAGGGTAAAGGGGGAAACCATTTAGAAAAAAAAACCTAACAGAGAGTACAATGCCATCCTCCCCTACACCAGTGATACAATATATTGTGAGAGTTACGCATTTGACCATGAAACAATAACGTTATAGTTGTAACATATTAAATATATCAACACTTGCATGTGTGGCCACATGGATAAAGGTGTCCCATTTGGGTTTGCCGGTGACGAAAGGATCAGGGCTCAAAACTTGGCTGGATTTATTAAAGATTCGTTTTTCTAAATGTTAATGCCAGGTCTCCACCGTGGTTCGGATTCCACGTTAAACTGTAGGTCCTTCATTTCATCTCACAATCACCCTATCATTACACATTAGCGTAAGTACGTATAACCCGAACGGGTAGTAAGACGCGGTGCTAATAATAATAATAATTCTAAATGGTTTTTTTATCCTCTAAACCCGCAAATGAGATTAAATTGTATCGAAATGTCCAACTTCCTAATTCCTAAATAATTTATGTCATTTGTTTGGGACAACCCAAACAGGTAGTAATAATCGTGGCAAAAATATATATTAGTAATGAAATCAAATATATATTATAAACTAAGAGAAGGTTACAAATTTAGGAACGTTAGCTAAGTGTTGTCCCAAATGTATTATTCTATCTAGTAGACAATTTTTATGAAATAAATACAACATAGATAATTTATTAATTATTTCTTAAAATTGAGTCAGGAAACTTATTTCCTAGTTTTCCTTTGATGTCCAATTTAAGCAAGACTGCAAGATTACAATATTTTACTTAGTTGGAAAGCTAGCTAAGCCACATTTCCATTTAAAAAAAATGTTTTAATGTATTTAAATAGTTTTCAAAATATTATCATATGAACTAAACCTAGACAGTTTATTAACAAAATATGAAAGTCTTGGTTTTAATAATTCGTTTCTCTTAGTAATATCTTGATCATATTTATCAGCGTCACTAGAGCTATTACTATCGTTGTTGTCTACAAAATTATTTTTATTCTCTTCTTCATCACTATCATTATCGTCGCTTGAATCTTGCCTTTGGTTGCCATTTATTTTATCTTCATCGCTAATTGCATTACTCTGGTTTAAGAATGGCTTAAATATTTTTGACACATATTTACTTCCATATCGAACTTGGGGTACTTTATCACTATTTGATATGGATACCGAATGATAACTAATATTTACGTTTCCTACATCCCCTTTGATATGGTCAATATCATTTGATTCCCTACCAACAGCCAGGAAAGGTTTCAAGAAGAGAGGAGATTGGCCACTCCCCCGTACTTGTTGGGATGGATCAAACACAATACTTCCACTGGATTTCAATAAGCCCAAGTAGTCATTCGATGAACTGTTTTCACTGGTTTTGAGTAACTGATTAATTATTTGTGAAATATTTCGTCCACCA
The DNA here is from genome assembly GCA_901482245.1 of Timema douglasi. Classification (NCBI taxonomy): domain Eukaryota; kingdom Metazoa; phylum Arthropoda; class Insecta; order Phasmatodea; family Timematidae; genus Timema; species Timema douglasi. The sequence goes on from CABEEJ010002151.1 coordinate 30,067, forward strand.
CCTCCGATAAGCTGGGAAATATCTAAAGAGTTATTACTGTTAGACACACCGAGAAGGTTGGCAATATCCAATGATCCATTTACGTTGGAGCCACCAAGAAGTTGGTTGATATCGTAAGATCCACTTCCATTGGAGCCACCAAGAAGTTGGTTAATGTCATAAAATCTACTTCCATTGGAACCACCTATAAGTTGGTTGATATCGTAAGATCCACTTCCGTTGGAGCCACCAAGAAGTTGGTTGATATCGTAAGATCCACTTCCGTTGGAGCCACCTATAAGTTGGTTGATATCATAAGATCCACTTCCATTGGAGCCATCAAGAAGTTGATTCATGTCAATTGTTTCACTTCTATTAGATCTACCAAGAAGTTGGTTAATGTCATAAAATCCACTTACATTGGAGCCACCAAGAAGTTGGTTAATGTCGTAAGATCCATTTCCATTGGATCCACCTATAAGTTGGTTGATATCGTAAGATCCACTTCCGTTGGAGCCACCTATAAGTTGGTTAATGTCGTAAGATCCAATTCCATTGGAGCCACCTATAAGTTGGTTGATATCGTAAGATCCACTTCCTTTGGAGCCACCAAGAAGTTGGTTAATGTCGTAAGTTCCACTTCCATTGGATCCACCTATAAGTTGGTTGATATCGTAAGATCCACTTCCGTTGGATCCACCTATAAGTTGGTTAATGTCGTAAGATCCACTTCCATTGGATCCACCTATAAGTTGGTTGATATCGTAAGATCCACTTCCGTTGGATCCACCTATAAGTTGGTTAATGTCGTAAGATCCACTTCCATTGGATCCACCTATAAGTTGGTTGATATCGTAAGATCCACTTCCGTTGGAGCCACCTATAAGTTGGTTGATATCGTAAGATCCACTTCCGTTGGAGCCACCAAGAAGTTGGTTAATGTCATAAAATCCACTTACATTAGGAGCCACCAAGAAGTTGGTTAATGTCGTAAGTTCCACTTCCATTGGATCCACCTATAAGTTGGTTGATATCGTATGATCCACTTCCGTTGGAGCCACCAAGAAGTTGGGTAATGTCGAGGGATCCGTGTTCACTGTTGTTCAGTTGATTGTTATAGTCTGTAATGTTGATCAACATAAGACCTCCACTTCCAAGAGTTCCATAATTTAGGGCGTTAATATCAACATAACTTCCACCGAAGCTGGAGGAAGGTGCTGGAGAAGAAATAGGTGAAATAGGTGGAGTACCGATAATACTGTTACTGGTTTCATTTAAACTATCATCACCAACACTATTTTCTTTAACCTCTTCGTTCTCTCCATCAACCGCGATAGATGCCAACCCTTTTCTTATGGTAGTTAGAGGCAGCGCCGTCCCTTTCATCAATACAGACTCTCCCAGTGTACCATCTGCAAAGGCTGCGTGTGCCTAGAATACAAAGGGAAAAAAAATGTAAATAATTGTTAGTTTGAATGTGGATACATGTACATATTTTGTTAGAGTATTGTACTTTTGTGAAATTATTTTCATGAGGATCTTAAGTTGATAACTAAGTAAAGTAATCAAATAATTCGCTGATAATATTTTTGGGGGAATTTATAATACATTTCCGACATGAATTTTTAAAAGGTATTATTCTAAATTACTTTCTTTTACTCCCATGACTAATGAATAGCACGAATAACTATCACGTTTAAGTATAATATTATTAGAACAATTTTTTTTAAAGATAACTTACCGAGACTATGCAAAGATAAGCAAAACTATATACAATATTTCTCCACATGTTGAGATGACAGATTTTCCGTGATACGATGGATAAAATGAGAAGAACTTTGCTTTTTATATTCTAATGTGTAAATTTCAAACAGGATCTCCCTTATCATTTGTTGTACAGAGGTAAACATACGAACCATGACAAGCATGTTGATCATGTGTCATGATTCTTAAATGTGTTTACTAATTGTATCATACTTTTGCTACAAGTTTTTCTTAAAGGGACATTGTTCAAGTCATGCCTTACTCAAGATACCTTAGCTCCAAGAATTTAATAAAGGAATTGTTTGATAAGGTTGTTGAAACTTAAAAGGAGCCATCTACCAGAGAACGGAAACTCATTGCATACATCTAAAGAGCACTCATTATTTAATAAAGATTCTGGTATTTTTAAATATATAAATAAATATGACTAACATCAACATGGAGGTGATAGGTATTATCTATCATGTTCTCAAATAAATGAAAGTGTTACTTGCTTAGTTTTACAATTTGAGAAAATTCATGAAATGGTGAGTTCAACTAATTGTTTTCAACGATATTTTACAATAAATGTCGGAAATATTAAATCAAGCTAAACAATAAAAAACATAAATCCCCACTTCCAAAACAAATAAAGTATTTTCTTAATAGTGTCAAATTATTGAATTTTAAAATAACTAGGAATTGGTTTAGTGATTTTGAAGTTTCCGAATTGTAATTGTCAATATTTTGACGTAGTTTGTTATTTATAAAATATTAAGGAATAATGTCTACAAGGAAATGTTTGAAATAGTGCTATCTACAAGTGAAATCTGATATTATAAAAAGAAAACAAAACAGTTCAAAGCTTAAATCGATGGAAAAATAGAATAAATGCCAGGTAAATTTGTCTGGTTTGAGGATGAAGGGTAGGTAGGACTGTGTGTGTACCCCAGCTGATGTAGTTAAGTTTTTTTTACAAAAGGATTTCCCACACTACTTCTATACCTCTTCAAGTGCACTTTCTATAAATTATTGCTTTCTTATATCCTCCCATTAGCGTAGCTAGATGTTTATTCCACGGATCGGTAGTAAGTTCCAGTTAAAAGAGGTAAAATTCAATAAAATAATGAGAAACGCGTCTCTTAAGACTAATTTCATGTAATTTCGTTACTTTTGTATTATATAAGGGACTGGAATGATAGATTTTAAGGTTGAATCATTTAGACTAGATTGTATTTTTTAAATAATTTATTAAATTACGCTATCAGATTTTATAATCGTTATAAATCTACATTTATAAAAACTAATTGAGAAAAAGATGCGCATCCTTTAAATCACAACCTTAATTTGTATATGTAAAAATTCAATTATTCACTAATTATAATTTATATTTATATCCATTTACTCAATATCTATGCCCTTTCATGTAAATTAAAGAATCACATAAAATAGAGCAATGTTACAATGTTACTGAGACACTCAATTGTAAGAATTTTAGTAGATCATTGCTGTTTGTCTTTTCACCACGTCATACTAACCATCTAGGAATTAACATCTAGCCACGCTAATGGAAGAGGAATAAGTAAAGGTAGAGATTTGTATGGGGGAAAAGTGGTAAACTACTTAATAAACCACCCTCCGTGCACATGAACGGGTTTATAGACCTTTTAACTACATATGATTTTTATTTATGTCCAATAAACTAAATAAAACCTCATAATCAAATAAAATAAATAGAGAACAACGTTATTTAAAAAACCAATTAAAAATCCAGTGAAATTTTCATGAATATTACATTTAATAGAATTATTTTTCATGCTTAAAAAAAATTAACACCGTGTCTTAGTAACCGTTCGGTTTATACGATTTTTAAATATTACTTCATAAACTAATCAACAACGGTCTACGTTAAGGATTAGAGATCTATTATAAATCAAAATTGTAACTGTTCATTTTTAGTTAGTGTAAAAATATTATTACTGTTCGACAGATATTTAATGAATTATTTGGTATCCATTCATTAGTGAAATAAAACACATGTTTCTTGATTAAATTTACAATATTTGCCACCAACGTTGCACAAGTTTATCAAACTCAAATAATACAGATATAAGGTACAACTCATATCTCCTTAATCATTCTACCTTGAAGACTTATTACATTCATTTTATAAGGAATGTTTCATCACTCGACTTTGATGCTTACTCAGCATTAATCTGAAGTAAGGTTGTAGTTTTAAGATAAAGAATGATTTATCTTTAATGATGCGTTTAGTAGAATATTAGCAAGATTCACACGTAGACTACCAATAGTTATTCCTGTAAAGTATTATGATGTTATTTGCCGCCCTACCTTGTATTTCCCTATTTTTTTCTATTTTTGTGAACAATTTCTAATTTATTTTCCCATTTATTTCCCGTGAAATCTTCAAAGTTGATCATACTGATTCCCAGCCTGACTAATGACAATGTTTACATATATTAAATTATGTAAAAGGACGGAAGGAACAACGTAAAACATTGT